>BGNK01004544.1:9857-39531 GCA_003297005.1 Symbiodinium sp. clade A Y106
AAGGAAGGAGGGAAGGAAGGAAGGAAGGCGAGGAGAGAGAGGGAGGAAGGAAGGAAGGAAGGAAGGAAAAAGGAAGGAAAAAAGGAAGGAAGGAAGGAAGGAAAGAAGGAAGGACGGATGGCAGGAAGGAAAGGAAGGAAAGGAAGAAAGGCCACCACCACCACCACCAGCACCGTGACTACTACTACTACTACTACTACTACTACTACTACTACTACCACTACCACTACCACTACCACTACCACTACTACTACTACTACTACTACGACTACTACTACTACTACTACTACTACTACTAGTACTACTACTAGTGTTGATGATATAAATCCTGCATTAACTTAAGGACCCTAAACTATAGGAATTATGGTATATTCCCTATTATGGGTAATGCAGGATTTNACTACTACTACTACTAGTACTACTACTAGTGTTGATGATATAAATCCTGCATTAACTTAAGGACCCTAAACTATAGGAATTATGGTATATTCCCTATTATGGGTAATGCAGGATTTATATTATCAACCGTACTGCTACCAGTACCACTACCACTACCACTACCACTACTACTACTACTATTACTGTTACTACTACTACTACTACTATTACTATTACTGCTGCCATGACTAAAGCCAGTACAGCTAGTGCTGCTACTACTACGACGACGACGGCGGCTACTACTACTACTACTACTACTACGACTACTACTCTTACTACCGCCATTACTAGAGCGAGTGCAGCCAGTGCTACTACTAGTACTCCTACTCCTGCTCCTACTACTACTACTACTACCACTACTACTACCACTACGACGACGACTACTACTACTACTACTACTACCTCCGACAACGACGACGACTACTACCACTGTTACTACTACTTTGACTAATTCTACTTTTATCACTATTAGCANCTACTACCTCCGACAACGACGACGACTACTACCACTGTTACTACTACTTTGACTAATTCTACTTTTATCACTATTAGCACAAATAGTACTACTACCTCTACTACTACTACTACGACTACGACTACGACTACGACGACTACTACTACTACCACCACTACTATTATTATTATGATTACTACTACTATTACTACTATTACTACTATTACTACTATTACTACTATTACTACTACTACTACGACGACGACGACTACTACTACTACGACAACTACGACTACGACTAGTACTGAAAGTTTTTTTTTGATGGGGACGAAATCTCCGGATTCTCCTAGGCTTGCCTGTAAACTGGTAGAGAAAGTTTTTTTTGATTGGGAAAAAGTTTTTTTNGAAATCTCCGGATTCTCCTAGGCTTGCCTGTAAACTGGTAGAGAAAGTTTTTTTTGATTGGGAAAAAGTTTTTTTGATTGGCTAAAAAGTTTTTTTTGATTTTTGAGGAAAGTTTTTTTGATTCAAAAAAAGTTTTTTTGATGGGTTTCCCCTAACTCCAACTATCAGGACATGGATGTTACACAGCAGTGGGAAATTTTCAAACTGGTGAGCTCGCAAGCTTCCACAAGGCGAGGTTCGTTGAAGTATTCTGACTCGGCATATTTGAAAGACCTTTGCAGGCAACGACGTTACGCTTCCGAACCCCAGGTCAAAACTGTACTCACAAGAAGCATTTTGGCTTGCAGGCTCAGGGAGCGTCGTCAATGGTGGTCTGATCTCGAAATGAAAGCCGCTTACGGGGATTCTGCATGCATGAACTACATCAAACGTCGCACTGGTGTCAAAGCTCGTGACTCTTTGCTTGTCACTAACTCTGGAGGTGTTGACGCTGCTGCGAAGTCCTTGCAATCACATTTTGAACAAACCTTTGCTCATGATCCTGCTCGTGATGCCGAGTGTGATGAATATGTCCGTCTATTGGCGGATGCCGAGCGTGAGACTCATTGTCGTGCCTTCACTGTCAAGGAGCTTCGTGACTGTGTTGCTGACCTGCCATCTGGCAAAACGAGTGGGATGAGTGGCGTCTCCGTTGAGATCATTTTCAAGTTGGTTGCACGATGGCCGACTTCCTGATGATTACCTTCGCAGCTTTGTGTGTCTCATCCCGAAGGTCTCCCACATCGTCGTGCCAGCCAACTTTCGGCCTATATGCTTGATTGAAAGTGTTATAAAATTGTACTCTGGTATGCTTCTTCGTCGATTGAGGACTTCGTGGAGTGCGCCGTTATGCCAATTGGGATCAGTCAAAGGTAGTCAATCGTTCGATGCACTCTGGACGGCACATGCGCTCTTGGCTAAAGAAAGTATGTCTGGTAAGCGATCAATTTGGATCTCGATTGATGTAAAGCAAGCTTTTGATACCATGTCTAGGACGGCCATTGGCAAATTTCTCTTGCATCACGGACGGGGCGATCTTTCAACTGAATCACTGCGTTTATTCGAGCTCATCATTTCCTCCAAACTCCATTTCCATTGGCGTGAACATGATTGGGAAACCTGCCCGAAGCAAGGAGTACCTCAAGGGTCGCCGTTCTCCGCTGCGGTTTTCTCCTATATTCTTGGGCATGCGGTGCAGAGCTGATTTGACGATTGGGCTGTTTTGGGTCGGCGATCAAATCATTACTTTGACAATGGAGACCCCTTATTTGGTTGGTTGTTTGTCGATGATATTCTGTTGTGTTTTCCTGATACTACAACTGCCGAGCAAGGTTTGAGTGATATCTGTCGCATGTTGGCGAGTCTAGGTTTGACACTCAACAGCAAGAAAACTGAGGTTATTTGTCACCCTGACGACTTAGGAAGTTTCCGAGCTCAGTGCAGCACAGGGACTATTTTATCTACATGTGATTGGACGACGAAAGGCACTTACCTTCGCAAACCACTGGCTTTTTATGACCCTTATAATTCCGATGATCAACCTCACGATCGGTTTATCAGTTTTGCAAAATCCGCCACCTATGCTGCGATGGACGGTTTGAGGAGTGTGTTCAAACATTGCCGATGGTATTATGGTAGACAAGCGCTTTCTTTGGTTAACAGGCATGTCATGTCAAAGTGGGCCTGGTTGTCGCCGATGTTTGAAGGACTTGATCGCCACGCCGACGAAATGCGGGGATTTCAGTCTACGGTGATGTCACAAACGCTTCATTTGTGCATTCCTGATTCTGCAAGTCAGTCCCAGGCGCATGCTTTACATCGTCTTCGTCGTCGTTTTTCTAGACTTTTGCTGGCGCAACACGCTGAAACACAATGGATGAGTTCTGCTATGGCTAGACGTTGGTCCTATTTCGGGCATGTCCTGCGACAACACAGTCAGCACATCACGATGCTTGGACTGTCATCTTTGACCGCACATAGTTTTGTTCACCTCCGCCCGGGACCCTGGAACACACCTTTTACCTGGCTACAATCCATGGCTGCAGTTGTGGGTTTTTGTACTTCAGAGCACAAGCCACTTTTCATGAGCTTCGTTCTTGGGCCTCTGACCGTCATGCTTGGGCTGAGGGACTTACTCGCATTCGGGAACATTACTATCTTTCTTTGCCTCTGCATAGTCCATGTGCCTGGACGTCATGGAGAGATGCACTCACTGCGCAGGTACCTTGGGTCACTTCTGTATTCCTTGTCCCGGGACATTTTCCGAATGAATATTACTTGATTTGGTTGGACACTGCCGAGGGATTCCAGTATTTCTATGCTGGGCTTCTTTCTGGTCTTCGGTATTTCATCATGGGTCTTTCTGCAGGGCGATGCATGATCAATGTTCTTTCCGATGTTGTTGTCTTGGATTCTATTCTTGGTGAGATTGCGGAGATTGCTCATATTATGTATTCTATGCAAAACATTCTTCTCAGTTTCAGTCATGTTCCCACGGAGTGGGTGACGAAAGTGCAAAGTCGCGCTTTCTTGGAGGGCTAGTGTTGAGCACAGCCTTCTTTCCGTCTTAAACCTTTTAGTACGGATGCAAAAAAAATGAGTTGTATAGCCAAAGGTCCGGCACGGAAGTTGGGAGTGAAGTCTATCAGCTTCAAGGTACCGTAGGCCATGTCATTGACCAGTCGTGTGTTGACTTTCTGATCGAAGCAAAAGTACTTGAGTACTGCGCAGTGTGTGAGACTCGTCTTTATGATGGCGATCTGCAACTTGTACGGCATGGAGACAGTCACCTTGGGACCAAATGGAGGCGGGAGTCCGTCATACTGCTTCTGCAGCATGCCTTCCTCCAGCTGTGAGAAATTTACGGAATCCAACGGCACATCTTGAACCAAGTCGACCACAATCTTTGCCAGATNGGGACGTCGACCTGAACAAAGTCATAGACCGTCATTTCTTGGAGGGCACGTTTGTAGGCAACAGATGAATCCATGGGCATGATGAAGCGGCGCGAGATTGATTTAAGGAGGCAGCGGTTATAACCAGACGTGCAGGTTATAACTTATAACCTTGTCTGTTGTTATCTTTCACCTTGTGTTGAGCTCGATGAATGTGTGGCAACACATGATTCTACGAACTGCTTGGAACCACGCCATCACCAAAAGAGAATATAGGATGATAACCATGTGTNGTTGTTATCTTTCACCTTGTGTTGAGCTCGATGAATGTGTGGCAACACATGATTCTACGAACTGCTTGGAACCACGCCATCACCAAAAGAGAATATAGGATGATAACCATGTGTTTGGCACACAAGGTGGCTCAAGAGCGCAAGCAATGCAAAGTCACTCTTTTTCAAGCTGCCCCGCGGGAAGACAGAACGACTGCATGTCATGCGCGGTTACCGCCCCTCGTGCCATCTTGTATGGCAGTGGGCGATGGTGCGGAGCATTGAGATCAAGATACGGCGCTTGTGTCCAGAATCAACCTGGCCGGACAAGGTCAGAACACGCTCCCAGTTTCGTGCCAATCGGAATTCCAATAGCTCGAAGATGACGATGAATCCGAATCCTCGTCCTCCACATTCTCGGCCTTCTGGTTGTGGTTGCCGTCCTGGTTCTCGTGCGCGATAAAGTCCACGTCCTTGTTCTCCTGGCTCTTGTCCGCGATGTCGTTGTCCATGTCCTTGTCCTCCTGGTTCTCGTGCGCGATGTCTTTGTCCACGTCCTTGTTCTCCTGGCTCTTGTCCGCGATGTCGCTGTCCATGTCCTTGTCCTCCTGGTTCTGGTCTGCGATGTCCTTCCCCACGTCCTTGTTCTTCTGGTTGCCGTTGTGGTTATTGTCCGCGATGTCGCTGTCCATGTCCACATCCTTCTGGTTGCGCTTCTTGTCCGCCGCGTCCTTGTCCATGTCCTCGCCCTTCTGCTTGTCGTCGATGTCGGGGTTCTTGTCCATAATCGCTTTGATGTGGTTGTCTGTGTCCCTGTTCTCGGCGGTCTTGTCCTTGATGGCTTTGGTCTTTGAGCCCTTCTTTCCTTGAGTAGCCATGTGTAAAGTCGCTGTTGGAGTTCATTATTCCACGCACCGTTGGCTCCCGAAGAATTCCTGCATCGCGCTGAAGATAGTTGATGTAGTGCTGGATATCCTTCTTGGTTACGCCCATTTTTGTACTAGAAGATGCTGCACCGCTAGCTAGACTCACTCACCGTGGACGAGGTTATCTGTCGCAGCTCTAGGATACACTTGCCATTGCCACGAATCTCCATGAGACCAGCTACATGAGCAGCTCGCTTCATGCTGCTCAAACACTACGAAAACAATGACTTTCTAGCTTGATCTTGTAAACACTGCAATATGAAGACGAATATGGTCAAAAAGCCCGCCGGTTATAACCGAAGCAAAAGTTATAACCCTGAAGTCGTCGTCGTCATAATGCAGGCGAGGCGCAAAATAGTATAATAATAGAACAAAACCGATAGAAACAAACATAACAGTCAATGGTGTACATAATGTAGGAAATAAATAGTAGTGTTCGCCGGAGCATCGCCACATCGCCACATTGGCGCTGAGGATCGTGCCTTGCAGGGCAAACCATTAAACCAATAAACCATTAAACCAACTAAACCACTAAACCATTAATCATTAAACCAGTACTTTTGCCACATACCACTAAACCAATACTTTTGCCCTATACCACTAAACCATTAAGCCAATCATTTCCCCCAAGGGGCCTAGCAAACCAAAACATAGTCCAAAAGTATTGGTTTAATGGTTTAATGGTTTAGTGGTATAGGGCAAAAGCATTGGTTTAATGGTTTTATGGTTTAGTGGTATAGGACAAAAGGATTGGTTTAATGGTTTCTTGGTTTATTGGTTTAGTGGTATAGGGCAAAAGGATTGGTTTAATAGTTTATTGGTTTAGTGGTGAGGTGGTGTATTGGTTATAGTCCACCACAAGGGTTATAGCCATAGATAGAAGAGAACATCTGCATGATTCAGAGACTCCAAGCTGAACACAGAGGAACTGCAGGGGAGGGCATATAACATTACCCATATATATATATGTGCGGGTGGGTGTGCCCGTGCGGGGACAGGGCTCTGCTGTGCCCTTGCGAGAGTCCAAGGGCTTGCGCGGAGTGTAACGGTTTGTGCTAAAAAAGGTTAGCGGCTTGGCATTGTTAGCATGGCATAGCTCGTGGCACAATCAACCTTTGTCCACTGTCTGCCTGCCTACAGTACCTGACTGTTTGCCTGTCTGTCTCTGTGTTTGTGTGCGCGCGTTTGCCTGCGCAGAAAGACTTGGGTTCGTGATTCGCTGCTGGTTGTGCGACGGAAGCGGTGAAGTGTTGCAGCAACCCTATAATTTCAGATCGTCCGCATCCCTGATCTGGTTACGTTCAACAGGTTGCGCTCGAGATCAATAAGACCATCAAGTCCTTCCATTCGGTGCAAAAGGAACCTTGGCAAGGCACCGTAAGACGTAAGCTTGGTGTTGTGTCCCATTTTTATAAGTTGCATGCAGCGCAGCACAAGCTGAGCTAAGGATCTACTCTTGGGAGCTGCAGCCAGCACGAGGGGGCTTGCTTTGCGGAGAGTCAGCAATATATGCGCGGTCCATCAGATCCTTGGCGACACTTGCTGCGACTGTTCACAACACATCGGAGCATGCCGGGGCCCAATGATTCACTCCTTGCCGGGCAGATTAAAGGATGAGACTCGTTGACGATGGCTATGGGGGCCTGGAGATGGCTGTGCTGTCGGTGGTCAGCGGGGAGCACAGTGAGCTTGGTAACCTGCGCGAGCGTGCCGAGGAGACAGCTTCGGGACATGATACCCGATGTGTGTCTTTCCAGGGGTCTCTATCGCGTTTGGGCTTCGATAAGGTGCTATTGGATTCTCCAGCAGACTCCAGCATTTCAGGGACATGCTTGTTATGAGGCACTCCAGTGCGTCTTCTCCGGGTCCCCGCGTTTGATGAAGAAGTCCGGTAGGAGGGCCAGATTCGGCATTTCACAGCCTGCACCGTCCGCTTTTGAGTTGTGCTTGCAGTTCTTGCCTGTCTGCGCGCAATCCGAAAGGTTCAATCACTTGAATGCGGGGGAACTCTTCGGCTAATGTATGTTGCTATTCCCTGTTGAGCATGAGCCGCAACCTGTCATCAGCCGAGCTGGCGTCCCAAATCTCAAACCAGAGGAGACCCTTGCTCTCATGGACGTGGCAACCGAGTATATGATCACGTTTCCTGGCCCTGGTTTTTGCATTGCGATTCAGAAACCAGGCCGTGAAGGTGCAGCAGGAGCGAAGACTTCGGGTTTATTGCTTCCGAAAGTGGAAGGTTTAGCAAAGTACTGCTCATTTGCCTTGGGGTGTCGTGGCATCAAAGCGGTACTGAAAATCCGTCTGCTTCGTCAGCACATTGCATCACATTGCTAATGTGCTGCCTGAAATTGCTGTGACTTAACCACCGAGGTATTACGAAGGAGGCAATGTGACATGTCCGCCGCTAGTCCCCAATGCCATGACACTGGTGGATTGCTTGCTGCCTGGAGTTCTCGCATACACAGGTTGCTTACTATTAACGTCACGTTCTGCATGTGTTTTTGGAAGGGTTAGGGCCGCACTCGAGTTGTTGTAAAGGCAGTTGATGTCACGTAGGTATCACAACTCTTCATGCGCATTTTTATTCGAACATCGTGGTTCGAGAGTCCACCGGTCATACGCAAGCACGAGGTCAGTGTAATCGTGGACGTCCCGGGCAATGTCGGAACCAATTATCTAACCTTGCATGGAATTGCTCAGCAACTGTGCGCCTGGAAGCGAACACTCCCCGCATGTGGTGGCGGTCCATGTGTCACCATGCTTAAGGCATAATCGGCGAGTTGTTGCTAAATGCGGATTCCAGGGGGGAGCTCACACAGGCCAGCGTAAGGCGCGAGGCGGTTCAGGCCATGACCATTGATCTGCTCCAAACACTGGTGTTGCGACGTGTTTTACTGGTGCACGGTTTAGCTCGTGGACCCAGGAAGCACAACTTGACGTCCGAGGAGTTTCAGGATTTGATGCTAGAGGCATCCGAGATCTGTGCTCCTTGCCCTGCAGAATTTTATCGCCGTTGTCCATAATTTCTGTGCCAGTCCGCGTTTTGAAAAGCTGGTGCGGGTCAAGCTCCATGCGGGTTTAGAAGAGCTTTCCAGCCCCACGGTGGCACCGGTCCAGAAACCAGTCGGACCTTTGAAACTTTCGATAAGTCTTGACTCTTCTGTTCATTTAGGAAGTCCCGTTCCTAACTTGCTACTCGTGCTTGTATGCATCTACCGTTGTGCAGGTGACACGCACATTTCTTGAATTCCGCATCCCAAAGGGAGCGATGTCAATGCCAACCATCGCAACAACAGGGAAAGCTCCGCTTCGACCTTACATCCGACTCACAGCGTCCTGAAAGTGGTGATGGTGGTTTTGACTTAATTCAAGCTGCTCAACTCAACAAGTGAAACTGTTTGGCACGTCTTTTTCAGATCACTCCCCGCGTTTTTCTCCGGCGCATTTTTTGCGGATTGATCGTATGTGAAGTTTCGTTTTGTTCTTCCCGGAGAAAGCAAGTTTTCCTCAGCCAGTCTGTCTCATCATCATAGATGCTCATGGAGCCATAGTCGGGGGACAGAGCACATAGCTCTTTCATTCATTCTGTCTTTATGAATCGTCTCCCTCAACTATTGCCGTTTGCTCACCTCCTCGAAAAGCCCCGAACACAGGGTTGCGCCATCGGCGTGGGGTCTCGCCCACTCCCTATCCCCCCGCAAAGAGAGTAGAGAGAGAATCTGAGAGAGAGAGAGAGGCAGGGTTTTGGCGGCGTGGAAGAAGAAAAGAGCGAGCGAGTGAGAGCGAGCGAGCAGCCGCCTCTAGCCCGAGGGCGGCTACGAACAGGGGAGCTTCATCAAGCCTCGTCAATAAATTAACCTGCTACATGAGCGAGATGATGATGGCAAGGGATCGCAGCGCAGTGCCATGAACCGCTGAAGCTCCACCTCGGACCCTGTACGAGGAAGTGTTGCAATCAAAAGCTACAGTAGCTCATCGGCAGCATGCAGACAACATCTTGGTTTACATACTGAGGTTTTAACGAACCAGGCCTTTAGCCTCTTCGTTCGCGGAGATTTCACGGACTCCTTGGAGGACAAGCTCGCAGACGTCACGACGTCCTTTGAGAAGCTCATGCTGGGCTACCTAGACCCCCATCTGCCTGCACCCCCCAGCCAGACATGCTACAACTTTGCCCTGCAAGTGGAAGGCGCCGTCAACGACTTTCACGATGTTATGGACTCCCTTGAGCCTTCTAGCACGGTGGCCGCCAACAAGGCCGCTGGTGTGTGCGAGGCGGCACGGGCACTCGCTGGCAGGTATGCCGATGAGGCTGAGGCGGCCTACCCGGAATGGCCGAGAGCAAGGGTCGAGCTCTTGAACTGGCAGAGGGCCTTGGCAGCACAAACATTGGCCGCGGCCGCAGCGGAGTCAGGGGGTGGCTTGGCACAGGCCACTCAGGAGTTCCAAGACGTGCATGTTATCCTCCGCGATGGTAGTCAGGATGGGGCCGTGTCGGAAATCATTCCAGAGCGAGAGGACCTGAAGCAGCGCTGGAAGCAGATCGACGCGGCTTGGGCCATCTTCAAAACGGAGACGCAGGGCCAAAACAGCGAAGCAATGCGGCAAGCTTTGATCGACTTGGAGACGGAGCTGCTCTTGGCACTTCCTGCATTTGGGATCGTCGATCGCCCCAGTCCTCCCAACTCCCCGTGGATTTTTGTGGCGACATACTCCACAATGACCACAATGCTGTGCCTTTGTGGTATTTCAGGGTGCTGCGTGTTCTACAGGATCCGTCGGAAGAAACAAGACCTTCAGCCATCCGCAGCAAGCCAAGCTTAAGTGTCGACTAGGGCCTGACTAGGGTTGAGCTGTGCGGAGCACCCGCTCCCCGTCTTGCGGAGCTTCAGCCGAACCGAACTAAAAACAGATAGAAGGGAGATTCAGTAGCAGCTAGCACATAGCACATATATAGCAACTCGTGACTGGGCAACAAAGAGGCTAGCCGCGAAAAGAACCTTCCATGTTCCCGGCCGACGGGTCGGCCAGGGTCTGTCGCTTTTTTGGTCTGTTCCAGAATCAGAGACAGAGCCTCGGAATCCCTTGCGGGAGTCCAGCTTTGTGGAGTGTACCTTTCAAAAGAATCCTGTTCTGTTGGATGTGATGGGTCCGGCCTGCAGCCTGCGCTAGAGGCATCGTCCTCCAGGGAGAAGTCTCGGATCGCTGACATGATAGGCTGATTTTCAGCCACAGGGAAGCTGCAGTGACCCTCGTGCTTCCGGAAGAGACTGTTCCTGCACGGAGGCGTCGTGACATCGTCTTGTCCTGTTTCCATCGTTTCCTGCAATGACTGCAGCTTAATTCTGGAGTGACTCAGGAACCTGAGCTTCACCATGCACGCAGCCTCAGCTAAGCAGTGCTTTCCAGGTCTTTCGGATGAACGTGCGAATGCCGACATCCAGGACCGCTGCTGCGGCTCGCCAAGCGAAGATACACGAAAAGGGCGCAGTGTTTCTGTTCGTGCGGCCGTTTTGCCAGCACTAGCACATCATGAGGCCAGCCTGGGGTTCGGGGTTGCGTGCTATGACAGGAACGCTTTCGTACGGCAAGGAGCATGCAATGTATCTCCTTCACGTTGCAGTGATCGCGGCCGAAGTGCTCAAGGCTGAAGCTATTGGTGAGGGTGCAGTATGCAGATTCGCAAACCGTCAACTTCAACTCATGCCAGGAATCGCAAATCACAGGAGCTTTATCTGTCAGAAGTGTGGCGTGTGAGTTCCCGGTTCTGCATTGCCAGGATGCTACCCCTGAAGTCTCTAGCGACTCTAGTGCTTCCAAACGAACAATACCCCGCGACATCATCAACTTTCTGCGGCGTGCGCATTGCGCTCCATGGCACCTTGGCAGACAGAGGCCGGGGCAGAAGGGGCAACACGTGTAGTGGGTTGCCTCTGACTGTAGGCATGCCAGTAATCTTCATGTAAAGGTGTAGTCGTTTGTGATACTTTTGTGATCTGATACTGCTGGTCACTAGGATAGTGATGCCAATGGCGGCGAACCTGAAGGTGATGACCACCTGTGATTTGTCGCCGACTTGTGAACACGTACACTTGTGCTCATGTTAGGGTTCATGTCAACTTTGTCTCACGTCGCAGCTTGACTGCTCAAGACCATCCTTGCGATAGGTCCAGCAAAANGTGAACACGTACACTTGTGCTCATGTTAGGGTTCATGTCAACTTTGTCTCACGTCGCAGCTTGACTGCTCAAGACCATCCTTGCGATAGGTCCAGCAAAAGTCCGGCTGCTCCTGGGGATGGGTAGTCTTTGACCTTTAGCTGTGCAGTTAACCTTACGGTACCAACTCTGGTTGTGCTCTTGCTGCCGCTTTGCACTGCCGTCCACGATTGGTTGCCTGGGCTTTGTGACAGAGAGTCAAGTGGAATCCTCCGCTTTTCACAGGTTATCAGCCGTAGGGCCTCCGCTACCGATTGTGGATTGCTGCTTTGCTGCTGCACGCTTTGGCACTCGGGTCACCTGATCCAACTAGCGTCTGATCACTCCCGTTTTCCTGGCTCAGACCAAGTTCGGACCTGTGTTAGGTCGCGCCACCGAGAGAATGGCGACTCCGATCGGTTCTCCTCGTGTTCCTTCGACTGCCGGTTCCTCACTAGTGACGCCAGTCGCTCGGGATGTCGTGGAGCCCGATGATAGTGCCCACGCAGCCCGCTGCGCCGCGCACGCTTCGCTCGCTTGCTTTGCTAACGCTTCGCTGCTTGCTCCGCCTGCTGAGGACAACCACAGTGCTCCGCTGCATGTGCCGCTTTTGCCATCATGCCTGCTGTGGATGCTCGTGCTTTGCCTGCGTTGCCTGCTTTTTCTGCGTCTGCTGCTCCCGCTGCGCACCCTTTTGCTTCTCTTCCGACGAAATTCTCTTCCTGCCCTCTGTCCCTTCGTGGGGACCCAGAGGGCGCCCGTACCCTCTTTGGGTCCGGGCCTGACGACCCGGTTCCTCCGATTACGGACCCGCTGTCCTTCAGACCCGCGCGCCCGACCTCCTATGGTCCGGTGCCGGGCAGAGCTGGGCCTGTGCCCCCTCTCACGATTCCAGGCTCCTTGCTCCCACCGTTTGGTCCCGGTGCAGCGCTTAATGCGCCGGGCCACGGTGGTGACATGCCTGGCTTTCCTGCCGCTGCCCAGGGTCCTGGTGCTACGCTTAATGCGCCAGGCCCTGCTGAGAGCACGAACGTCGCCGCTCCTGCGCCCGCTGCCGCGACTACAAGGCGGGTTACCCCTGCGGATTTTTGATAGGGGCGGGCCGCGACCCTCAGGCTTTGACAGCGCCTCGTTCTGAGGACTTCGCATCCGCTTGCGTTGCATCATTCGATATGGCATGTCCATCGGTTGTGCGGAAGACAGTATCGTATGGGGATACTGAGACCCGCATGATTGAGTCTTCTTTCCCATGCCCATCCTTCAACCCCGTGAATCGCGAGAGGAATCTGAACTATTCGTGGCCGGAAGATTTCCGTGGTCTGAATAGTGCTCGCGAGAAACGGAGGGCGCACATGAAGGCTGTGATGTGGCGAGAGCAGGTTTTGCTCGACGATGTAGATGCCAAAACGCTGGGAAATGATGCCTGCGTTCTTGAGCTTACGCTCTCCAAGCGGAGTGCGTGCGAAGATTTTGCTGCTGCTGTTAAAACCGTCAAGAGGGTACGGAGGCTCATGCTAGACTCCGGATGCGGTATAGACCTGATTGGTCTTGGCGACTTATCCCGCGAGGAAAGGGATATGATAGTGCAGAACGCCAAGATTAGCCTCAGGATCGCCAATGGTAAAACGAACACCAAAGGCGTCGCTCATATGCGTGTCGAGGGTCTTGAGGAGCTTATTGAGGCATACGTGCTGGAGAGTACTCCAAGCTTGCTTTCACTCGGCAAACGATGTAAGGAGCTGGGTTACCGATTCTTATGGGAACCTTTTTGCGATCCAAAGTTCTACGATCCCAAAGGAAAGAGCATTAAGGTCGATGTCATCAACAACATCCCGTATCTGTCTNTATCTGTCTCCGAGCGAGACTGAGGTCGTTGCGGGACGCTCCGATTTGCCGTGCGTTTACCCTGCACTGCCTGCGCCTATAGTGGTGCATGAGAAAGTCGTCGCTGTTGGAGAAAGTCAGCGCGACGAGGCAGATGCGTTGGGAGAGCTCGATCTCGATATGCCTCAAGAGGCCAGCCGAAGCTCTCGGTCTCGCGATGATGGAGCTGGTGATGTGTCGAAGGCCAAGGGCCCTCCACCATCTCCCGAGCCCCAGGCTCGTGACTTGAGGGCCGAGGCTAAGTCAATCCGACACTTGATGACTCACCTGCCCAAGAATCCATACTGCGATGCCTGTCAAAGGGCTAAGATGGAGAATGTCAAATCGTTTCGCCAGGAATCTCCCCGCGATAAAGGGTTTGAGAAGTTCGGCGAACATGTCACTGTTGATACCATGGTCCTGCACGGGCTCGGCAACCGTGGAAACAATGGCGAAACGGATGCCGTTGTGTTCTACGANTCTCCCCGCGATAAAGGGTTTGAGAAGTTCGGCGAACATGTCACTGTTGATACCATGGTCCTGCACGGGCTCGGCAACCGTGGAAACAATGGCGAAACGGATGCCGTTGTGTTCTACGATTTGGCTACAGGATGGCTTGAAGCCGTCCCTGTGAAGGGCAGAACCAATTCTGACACGCTTCGTGCGTTTCAACAAATGTTCGGGCAACTAGATGATGTGAATGCCTTCTCCATGGATACCGAGCGTCGATATGCTCCACCCGGAGTGCGCGAGATATACTGCGATAAAGCCCGGGAATTCATATCCGTGTGCAAACGGATCGGGATATCAGTCAAGCATTCCACGCCTGGTATGCCGCGAACAAATGCCATTGCAGAGAGCANAGTGCGCGAGATATACTGCGATAAAGCCCGGGAATTCATATCCGTGTGCAAACGGATCGGGATATCAGTCAAGCATTCCACGCCTGGTATGCCGCGAACAAATGCCATTGCAGAGAGCAGGGTCAAGCTTGTTCTGCATGAGCAAGAGTCGCTCTTCGACAGGCAGGACTGAGCGCCAGATTTTGGCCGTACGCCTGTCGGCATTTTTGCCATGCCCGAAACATTGAAATGCGCGATGGAGAGTGCGCGTATTCCGCACGATTTGATGGCGCTCAATTCGATGGAATGGTGTTGCCATTTGGGTGTCTTGTGGATTTCTTCCCAGCACCGGCACGAAAGCAGATCCGTCGCAGCACGAAAGATGATGTTGTGCTCGGAGATGGTGAGGAGCATGCTACTCCTGCGTCCGATGACGGGCTGGTCGAGGTCGAAATCGGCTTCGATGATGATGGCCTCCTCGAATGGATTGATGACGGTGACGAAGCCAAGGAGGGAACCGATATTACCCTCAATAAGGGCGACGGACAGCTTCCGTCATATCGGCGTGTTGGAAAGTTCTCACCGACGAGCAAGCCGGGTATCTTTCTCGGCTATCACTTCGAAAACGGTGGGGAATGGAAAGGCGACTATGTCGTTGCCGACCTGGAGGATTTTAAGCGCAACGCTGAACGCGCTAGTGTTCACCAGGTGAAGAAGATTTATAGCTCGCCCAAGGGACAATGGACTTTCCCGATGCTGGCTGTATACGATAAGCAAACACGGTCAGTGTGCATCAATGACCCTGCGATGCAATCGTCCGTCCCGAAGGAAAGCGAACGGCTCGATGCATCCGATATGCTCGATATGGAATATCTCGATGAGATTTTTGCTCTCGATGAGCAACATCGGATGACTGATGATGATGCACGTGAAGCTGAACTGCGCGCAGAGTCCTCTCATGGTGGTGGGGCTGACTACTGGGAATACGACCCAGGATCCCGCAAATGGACTTATCATGTTGTCGTTCCACGGAAGGCCATGGTGCATCCGAGCAAAACCCCTGGGTGTTTAGGGGATCCACCAGATCCGTGGAAGCTGAGCTCTGTGCACGTATCCCATGTGCAATATAAGGACAAAACGCCGGTCACGATTTACGAAGGCAGCTATGCATTCGGTAAAACGAGGCTTATGCAGCTGTGGACCGGATCAGTGGATTTCTTCGATAATGGACACGCGCCTCCCAAAGCAAAGGTATCTTCGTACCATGGCTCTGATGTCCTCGGCGGCGATAGCGGTCTGCCGTATCGCCAGAGCGCTCCACGAGAAGAAAGAGCGTATCGTGGTACTAAGAAGCCCAATTCTATTGACTCTGCATCCTGGCGGAGCATGAATCGGGCTGAGCGCGANCTGCCGTATCGCCAGAGCGCTCCACGAGAAGAAAGAGCGTATCGTGGTACTAAGAAGCCCAATTCTATTGACTCTGCATCCTGGCGGAGCATGAATCGGGCTGAGCGCGAGGGATATGTTGAAGCCGAGCGCCGGGAATCTGAGTTGAAGGCCATGTCTCACGAAGATACACGAGATGCAGCGCCCGGCGATGTGGTGTTCGACGAGGCGTATGAATCTCCTGCGGAGAGACACCAGAAGGACTACTGGTTTCACGATGGCGATGCTGGCACAGTCACGCGCTTCCACATCACGGAACGAAGAGCGCGTTTCGATCCCACATCGGTTGCTGGTTGTCCTGTAGATCCTGCCCTTCTATCCGACGCCCGGATCACTCTTGCGATGACTGATGGCACAGAGTTCACTTTGCAGGATTCGTGGCGAGCGCGTGATTCACGTCCGCTCCCATGCCGATGGACTGGGAAGACTGTGTTTATCGTTGGTAAATCCGCCAGAACGCAGGTTAAGATACGATCNATCTGATAAGCCAGTTGCTGGCGATCAAGTGCGACGAGTGCAAACAGTCAACGGTTACCGCGGACATGCACTCAAGGCTAGAGATCGGGTCCTCGTTGCCGCGAAGTCATCTGCATGTGTCGCCACTGGCTTGGAGTTTTCCCCACCCGATGGTGTAACGGCGCGACTGCAGCCGCTGCACGGGTGTGGGTATGATGTTTGCCCGGCCATGTACACTTATGCAGCAGGCGCTTTACGCTCTGGGGTTGATGTATTCAATCCTACTGATCACGATATCGTTATTGAGCCCGATCAGGATGTTGCTGTCGTTCAGTTTTACACCTCGGTGCTGACAGCGGTTGAGTTCGAATTCGATGTTGATGAACCGTGTGAGCATGCTGCTCCCGGAGCAATCGATAGTTGTAGCCCCGGTGTTGACAGCGTTCCCGTGATGCCTGTACGATCTGAAACTTTTGAGCATCGGGCGCCCGAGTCAACGGTATTCTTCTATAGTGCCTGCGTTGCTAGGCCTGTTGACCGGAAGGAACGGGCTGCTAATCCCAAGGCCAAGGCTGCCCTCGATAAAGAATGGGNGCCTGCGTTGCTAGGCCTGTTGACCGGAAGGAACGGGCTGCTAATCCCAAGGCCAAGGCTGCCCTCGATAAAGAATGGGACAAGCTTATCAGGCAGGGATGCTGGGACTACTCATCTGTTCGAGAGTGGCGCGAGGTTTCCAATGAGGCCATCCCGAAGGGTGAAACTGCTCATGTCGGTCGCATTTTCGACATCTGTGTTGAAAAGAATTCCGAGCTTCCTGAATCCGATCCTAATCGCAAATTCAAAGGCCGCGCGCGTTGTCTTTGAAGGTTGCCACGTGAAAGATGAAGGCAACAATTGGGCGATCTTTTCTGAGATTACCTCATGCCCTGCGACCATGGAGGCCGGCAAGGCCGCTGATGCCTTTGGGCTGTTGCCTGGTCATGAAATTCAGGTCGCAGATGGGGAGTCTGCGTATACTCAAGCCAAGTTGGGCGGACCTGCAACATGGGTACGGTTGCCCAAGGAGCGCTGGTTGCCAGAGTGGCATGGTAAGTACCATGACCCGGTCGTCCGCCGTGTTCTCGCTCTCTATGGTCATCCAGATGCTGGTGGTTTCTGGGAACAACACTGCGAGAAAGCCCTGCGATCTGTGGGTTTTGAGCAATGCCCAGATTGGAAGAGCGTGTTTAGGCATCCGAAGCTGAACCTGATGCTTGTGGTGTATGTAGACGATTTCAAGCTCAGTGGTCCGAAAGCCAATCTCGNATCTGTGGGTTTTGAGCAATGCCCAGATTGGAAGAGCGTGTTTAGGCATCCGAAGCTGAACCTGATGCTTGTGGTGTATGTAGACGATTTCAAGCTCAGTGGTCCGAAAGCCAATCTCGCTCAGGGTTGGTCTCTAATGGCGTCCAAGATTAAGTTAGAGCCACCCTCCAGCATCAAACGATATCTTGGCTGCGAGCACGTGACGTTCTCGCACACAGTTGCGGGTCCCTTCGATCCCCGCTCCTACTGGACTCGCTTTGAGGAGCCGAAGAAGGCTTTTCCCGAACTCACATTCGGTGCCAACTCGATTACGGTGCCTCAGGGCTCCACTGGCTCTCGCGAGGTTCGCATGATCAAGTACGACATGCGTTCTTTCATGGAACAATGTGTTGCGCGATATGTCGAGCTCTGCGGTCCGAAATATAAGGCTACATTGCGCTCGGCTGACATGCCGTTTCTCGATGAGTCTCGTCCCGAGTTCGATGTTAATCCCGATAATCCGGCGGTTAATCGCCTTCTTGGCCATCCCAGTGATTCACCCACTCCGCCTGGTAGGGGTGTGTTGGGGGATTGCGCTGCTGCTGTGCTGATGAAGATTCTATACGGTGCGCGTATGGGGCGGTACGATCTTATTCGTCCTGTGCAGGCACTGGCCAGCCTCATTACCAAGTGGGATGGATTGTGCGATAAGAAGCTCCATCGCCTGGTATGTTACATCAATTCCACCCTTGATCTGAATCTCTACGGGTGGATCGGTGACCCTCCTGATTTGTTGGAGCTGGTCCTTTATTGCGATGCCGATTTGGCTGGCGATCGCACCGATTNGGTATGTTACATCAATTCCACCCTTGATCTGAATCTCTACGGGTGGATCGGTGACCCTCCTGATTTGTTGGAGCTGGTCCTTTATTGCGATGCCGATTTGGCTGGCGATCGCACCGATTCCAAGAGCACCTCTGGGGTGTTCATGTGTCTGCTTGGGCCGCGCAGCTTTATGCCCTTGAATGCGCTGTCGAAGAAGCAGACATCTGTATCCAAGTCTACGCCTGAAGCCAAAATAGTTTCTCTCGATCACGCTGTTTACAAGCTTGGGCTTCCTGCCCTCTCCATGTGGGAGTACATGTTGGGTCGTCCTTTTCGTCTCCGCGTCATGGAAGATAACGAGGCCGCTATTCGTGTCGTCATTACCGGTCACAATCCCAACATGCGTCATATGTCTCGTACTCAGCGTATCGATATCTCGGCTCTCAACGAGCGCTATCATGGCGGCGACTTCACGTTTGTTNCCGCTATTCGTGTCGTCATTACCGGTCACAATCCCAACATGCGTCATATGTCTCGTACTCAGCGTATCGATATCTCGGCTCTCAACGAGCGCTATCATGGCGGCGACTTCACGTTTGTTACGTGCCCCTCCCAGTTTGAGGCTGGTGACATCCTCACCAAGGCTTGTACCGATGCCAAGGTCTGGGGTCGTAACCTCATGTCTATCGGTCATTTTCGCAAGGGTACCCTCATCTCCTCCGGCATGCTCTCTGCCGCTCCCGCACTGCTGCTGTGCCCCTCTATCTCCCCAACCAGGGGGTACTTCTTGAAACCGGCACAACCCCCTTCAACCAATTTATCTACGAGGTCACTCGTCAGGGGGGTTTCGCGATCGATTGTCATAACGATGGCAAAAATGCATCGGCGATTAAATGCATTCACCTTGGGTCCGATGGAACATTCAGAATTCCTAGTTTCCGAAATATCAATCTTGTCCTCGATGAGAATTCAAAAGGGATTGGTGTCTCGGGAGTTAGGGTCCCTCCGTCTGACGCAATGTGTATCGTCTCCGTGCCGATTGCAGTTTCGTCGTCGCGAACAGGTGCAGGTTCCCAGAAAAGGGGTTGGAAAGAAACGAGGAGCGATCTTAAAGAGAAGGGATGGGAGGCTAAGCAGATCCTTGCCGCGGCCAACCGAGCGATTNCGAACAGGTGCAGGTTCCCAGAAAAGGGGTTGGAAAGAAACGAGGAGCGATCTTAAAGAGAAGGGATGGGAGGCTAAGCAGATCCTTGCCGCGGCCAACCGAGCGATTTCATGCGGTATTCCCACCGTCGTTATAATGCCAAAAGGAAACCCTCTGTGGGGAAGGGAGTTCGTGAAACGGTGGTCTGAATCACATGGGCTTTATCCCGTCAAGTTGTGCTCCGACCGCAATTCCGGACATTTTTGGATGTGTGACATTTTCATGCCAGCCCATTTTGGGCCGATTTTCATGTCACGATTTGCATGCAATCATGTCAAAAGTAAGAAGCATGGGAGGGAGAACCTCTTCGACTCTCTGACGAAAGCCATGCGAAGCTTTGTGTATGCTGTTGCCATTGGCTCTCAGAAATCCGCGTAGCCGATTTCTTAAACAAAGACGCCAAGGCCACAACACCTTCGTGCACAGCTTCCTAGCTACTGCATACACACTCACAGCCACATGTTCGCAACAGTGCAGATTCACGATGTGTGAGGATCACTGGTGACTCCGATCTAGACAGAGTCTTAGGACAACAGTGAGACCATTACTGACCACCTGTACAAGTTCAACTCCCGATCATCCACTATTTAGCCCACTTGCGCTCCCTGCTAGGACGGGTTGTAGCTGCCACGGGCTGCGAACTTCCTGCGCTGCTGCTGCCTCCGGCGCCGGCGCTGACCTTCACGATTTGTGTTACGATCGCCTGATACGACTACCTCCGGTATGCCGAGAAGTTCGAAAAGCAATAAGGCCCAGCCTACGACTCCAAAGGCTGTGGCAGCATCTGCTTCCCAGCCTGCGCGTCCTCCTGCTCCTCCGATTCCAGAGCAGGAAGCAAAAGGGAAAGCCGTGGCCGCTGCTGAGGATTCCATGACCGGCGGCCTCAGCTCAGCCTATGCTGCTGAACCGGCTCCCGCAAAGAAGAGCAACGAATTAAGGCTCAAGGAGATGGTTCAGCGGATCAACCTGGAGGAGGTTCCCGAGAACGATGTTTGGCTGCGACTCGGGCAGCTCACTTACGCTCAGGAGCGTGAGTCGTCGATGAACAGCCTGATTGAGCTGCTTATTACCAGGGCTCACCCGTTGGTCAACAAGGAGACCGGGAAATATGACCCTGAGTATACGGCCATCATGGAACGATACAAGGTGATGGCTATGCTCGCTTACTCCAGGGTGGTCCGGATATCCGGCGACTCTTCGGCAGTGGAGAGCGACCTGGCCCTAACATCCTCTATGCTTCGGCACTGCGTGATTTACCAGGCTGAAGCGCTGAGTGGAGGGCACCGATGGGTTGACAGATCCATTTGGCAGGTGCTGGGCGAGACGAGAATCCCTTCGCCCTACGCATGCTGGGCGAAACACCTCTACGGTGGCGGTGGGCGGGGTGCCTCGCGGGAGTGGCATCGCACTGATATCCCGATTGAATCCAGTGCGATTGATACGCTCCCGCCTGCGGAGCTGAACGATAGTGATGTCAATGACAGCACGTCGACGGAGCTGATCAAAGGGTTTCTCCAGCTTAGACCAACGCTGCCAATTTTCCCGGAACAGTCGTGGCGGAGAAGGCCATGAGCCGGTTTCCCACGCTTACGTCATTGAGGGAACAGCAAGCACGCCTATGCGCCGCACGGCAGGAATACAGTTCCGAGCTTGTGGATGCTGAGGTTCATGGCCTTCCCGAAGTGGCCGGTCATGAGCTTCCTAGCAACCAAGAGCAGCCCGCGATCACAAAGGGCTGGATTGCGTACATGAAAGCCATGGGCGAGGCCTTTCCCAAGTACTGTGTCAACGTCGATGAGACACTGAACTGGGGCTACATGACCATGATGGTTTATGCTGATGGTGCCGGCGAAGAGAAAATTGGCACCCAACACCGCTGGTACTACGTCCCTCGGGCTGGATCCGATGTTACCGACCCTCAGGACACTTTCCTTCATGGTACGAGCCTGAGGCACTTGTGGTCCATTCTTGCTCATGGGGCCCTGATCGGTGACGATTACGAGCTCGAGGATGGTTCCCCAAAGCCCTGCGTCTGGGTTACGCACAGCGCTCCCGAAGCAGCCGGGTACAGCTCCGCCGCCTACCTTGGAGACGGTTATTGGTTCCAAGTTATGGCGTGCGTGAGCAGGGAACTTGTCAATAATCACCCGCAGACGAAGAAGGGTTTGGGTGGATCTGGCAACCAAACCCGCATTGCGACCCCGTTCCTCGAGATTTGCGGAATTGCGTTCCGAGCTCTTCGCATCAAATCGGATAGGCAGAACCGACACGCTACTTCTGCGTCCTGCTACATCCATGGATTCTCCTTCCTGTTCGATGATGGGTATAAGACCACGTCGTGGCATCCGTGGATGGAAGTGAGCCCGCTCGACCCACAGGTCATCAAGAGGATCTCCGGTATGATGGGTCCTGAACCGGAATTCGCCGGCCTTACGATCAGAGGCCATGACTCTGTCGCGCAGACGGTGGAGTCTGCCCGGGCGGATACTGCCATGGACACTAGCCAGGGGAGTGTGGCTCCCAAAACGCCCGGGGATCAACGGGAAACGGTCAAGAAAAGCGTCCTTGAGCGCGTCCGATGGTTTCCGGGGTACGATTTGGATCAAGAGCACTCCGATCCGTCGGGCCACTACAGCCTGATTGAGGCATTTCCGAATTCCGCTTATGTCTGCGAACTGGCGTCCTTCTTCCAGAAGCAGGGCCCAATGTTTCGAGAGGGCAATTCTCTATCGTTGGCCAGGCCGACTAAGATTACTACGATTGCATCGGGTCCTCAGGCCGAATGGCCACGATGGTGCACGCAGTACCGGGATGCTTTCTTCTCCGTGCTTGGATCTAGCGGCTTTAGAGCAGCACGGGATAAGCGGAGTGTGCCCTGGGATGATGACCGTACCTCGGAGGTGGTCCGCCAAGGGGTATGGAATCACACCGATGGAATCGTCGCTGTGAGCATTCACGGTCTCCTTGCCGTGACCACAATGGCAGCTGCGATTGCTCACTCAGCTGCACCGCCGACGATTGGTCCGAAAAACCCCGGCGCGAAGCAACGATCCGTGGTACTTCACGATGGGGCGATTACATTCCGAAGTGCCAAGAACAAATACCACGACGGAGAACGCTCAAAGCACATGACGAGTGCAGTTGAGTACTTCCGATTCGGGGATGTGAGTGTCCGGGTGCAGAAATGCGATAAAAACGCTGCTCTCCGTGACATGCTCATGATAGCCGAGAAGATCAAGTTTGAAGGCAGCATCCCAGCGTGGGAAACACACATCCTGATCATTTGGAGAGGGAGTGATCTCCACAAATTGGACGATGCATGGAAAAAGTTCACTGGGCCCATCGACGAGCAGGATGTTGGGCGCATCATTCGTGCTGACATTCCTGAGGTCGAGAGGCTGAATCAGATTTTCGGTCCAGTCTCAGTACGTGGTCCGATGTCACCAGTGATGGGATGTCTTCCTTCTGCACCGAATCACCACGCTGAGGGATTCCGCACTGCTTTCCGATCGATCTGGCCGAAGGGCCAACTTCCTTGCGATCCCGTACGATGCACTGATTGAAGGGATCCCCCATATGTGAAGGGTTATTATCCGATGCTGGATGGTAAGACCGTCGGCACGCTGTGCTCGAAGATCTGCGGCAACAAGTACTACCGAGTAGACCGTGCAAAAGGCCGTAAGCTTTCGCAACAGGAAATTAATGCCGCTATCGAAACCATGTGGAGGAGGACGCCTGCGGCCGAATCAGCGTCCCAGAGTGCGAGGGCCCCGATTGCCCCCTCAACGATGCTTGAGAGGATGGAGGCCAGTGATACTGGCCCAGATCTGCCTCAGCCCTCGACCATCGACTTCAGCGCTCTGGGCTACGATCCCGAGGACACGCCGATGGAAGATGCTGCACCGAAGGTGGAGCTCAAAACGGAGCCGAAGGAAGAACCGACGGAAACCGCCCAACGGCCTACTAATACCGAGTTCCGTCATCCGGATCACACCATGATGCCCGACACCCCTATGACGGAGGCGGCCTCGGGTACTCCTGCTCCTCCTATGGCCGACGACCACGATGAAGAGTCAAGGTCCGAGGAGGCAGGCAATGATGACTTGCAGTCTGGGGAGGAGCAAGAGTCGGATCCTGATTCGAGGGTCTGTCCAGTATGTTTGATCAGATCACGACTCCTCGCAACGCTGAAGAGACGATTATAGGGCCAACAGGGCAGGCAAGAGGACATCCGAGGTCCCTCCGCCAACGACAAAGAAGCCCGGGACAACCCTCGAGGGCTACGCGCCCGCTGATCCTACGGCCGAGGGCAGGCCCAGGTACGTTCACTTTGCGGAATACGTGAGCGAGGCTGAGACTAGACGCCAGCAGGCGGCTGAGCTCAAAGCATTCATTATGGAGAAGGTGGAGGGTGCCGAGACAGGCCGAGACGCCGAGTACGTGCGGGAGATCGCACGAAGCCTCTCCACGATTGCAGACCCATCCACCATGAGTGATAGCGTGAGGGAGGGTGTATTGTATCCGCCGGGAGACCTCGCTGTTGAGCCGCATGCCGGCCGCCTTGCAAGTGGCCGAAGGCGGATTGAATCGAACAGCGCCCTGATCAGAGAAATGGCCAGCGGACGATTTACACCCATGCTGGTGAACCGAGACACCGGTGAACCCGTTTCTGCCATTGATGCCCGTTGGTGGCCGGAGTACGGAAACAGGGAGGAACTGGAAGCCAAGATCGGGGCCATTGTCTCGAGTCTCGACGCGGCTGTGGCTGCGATGTCAACACTTCCGGTATTTCACCCCCACGTTCCCTCCGCTTATGGAACAGCCCGATCTCTGCTGATGTTGTTCCAATCGCTTCAGATTACCTTGAGGAATCGTGGGCTCGGTGCAATGTCCTTCGACCAAATGATGTTCAACGATGAGGACCTTGCTACACCGCAACCTGAAGAATGGCCGGATATGATTGCTCAGTCCCCGGGACAGGTAATTCAGGCCATGAGGTTGGCGTTGACCAACAATACGGTCGCTCGCCTTTCTCGCGAGGATCTCCGATTGCCCGCAGGATTCTCGATGGAGCGACGACTGCCGCAGATGCGACAATCCGATGAGTATCCGGTTCAGAGCCTCCTGGGACCGGCAAATGATTGGAATTACACTACGATTGAAAGAAGTTCCGATCAAAGGCTGGGACAATTCCAAGAAAGCCTGTCTCACATGCTTCAGACCGCTGTTGCCAAATGAAGCAGCATATGGCTGACGTCCTGCGTTCAGGGGCGGAAGCCGGTGAGGGAACGGGTGCTCAAAGCAGTGCCCGCTCGATGAAAGCAAAATCAGAGGGCAGTCAACCGATGCTATACACTGGAGTTGCCTCTGAAATCCCAAAGGAGCTCTCCGCTCGGGATCAGGCTGAGCGTCCGCTCTCCGCTCGGGATCAGGCTGAGCGTCCGCTGAATGAGCTATTCCCGGACGCTGAGGCTACCGCGCCTCCGACAACGGCGCCTATGCCGCCACCTTCTCAGCCTCCTCCTTCCCAGCCCAAAGATGAAGACATGGCCGAGATAAAGCGAAGTCGACCTCGCCGCTGCCGATGTGGAGATGAGTGATGCTGAAGCGCCAAGGAGACCGACGCCCGAGATGGCCAGGTCTGCCGAGGCTCCTCCGCCTGAAGGGCTAGCGCCATCTCCCGTTAGTCTCATGCCTGAGCAGAGTACGCCTCTGTCGGGAATGAGGGGCGCGACAGTTGACATTTCGGATGTCAGGGAGAACCAACAGGTCAATGCGGACTACGATCCGAAGAGCTGTCCGATTCAGAGTGAGAAAATCCCGATTACCACGATCTACAGGCCAGACCTGATNGAGAACCAACAGGTCAATGCGGACTACGATCCGAAGAGCTGTCCGATTCAGAGTGAGAAAATCCCGATTACCACGATCTACAGGCCAGACCTGATGCCTGACCGTGTAGAGGGGTCCATCGCACCGATTGTTGAATACGATATGGACTCAGTCGACTCAGTACCGGTCTCTCTTCCCAAGTTCGATGTCCCCGGACTCAATGCGGAAGTAGACGACTCTATCCGAGTCGAGCTGTGGCTGCAACCTGCTTGCCTCCCAGCGATCGCCAGCGCAAATATTCCCGGCGACGAATGGGAACGATTGCTGCCAATCAGCTCCAATGCCTCCGAGTGGCTCTCGATAAGGTGCCTCATCAGGCTTCAGAGTCGTTTCTTCGTCCAGAGACATACGATTCATGTCAACCGATTGCGGACGCGAACGACGCGTTCAAGACGGACGTTAGGTCTGTCCGATCAATCAATGGAGAAGACGTGGCATGCTATAGGCTAACCAATGAGAGGGCGCGTGTGATTCCCGCTAGTGCGGTCCCCGATACGGCGATGATGACCTGGTGAAGCGCCTGATGTTCCGAGCGATCACTCAGGCCAAGGAGTATATCCGCCTATCACGAATAACGCAACGAGGGCGGAACAGAATGACCACGAGAAAGGCATTCCGGTCTACTCCTACTATGGTAAGAACGGTATTGTGCCATTCGATCTGATCGCTGGATATATGGAACGCGAGAGGCAGTTCATGAGGGCCAATGCTGGGGAGAAGGACGGAAGGATGTCATCACGGAAGACGTGTTGACGTGCGTCTTGGAGGTCGCTAGAACAGACCTGAACCGATTCTTCGAGTTCTTTTACTCGTCCATTGACGATGATCACGTTCCCCAATTCGTGGGCGTACGTGCCATCTTCGGCTTCGGACCAGATAGTTTTGGCCGATTCCGCCAAATGACGGCAAGCCCAGATGGACCCTTCGTGCACCTGGCAAAGGACACCTCTGGCAGTAGGGCGCAACGGCGTCCACGAGAGGTTGTCCAGAACTTCCCAAGCTATGGATGGGGTTGCGCCACAATGCGCGAGTTCATGGGGTTTATGGCCGATTCGAAGATTGCGGCCCCAAAAGGACAGTTGTTCCTAACTCTGCTTCCGCATCCTCCCAACTGCGACCTGGCCGTGACACCTTGCAGCAGTCGGCGCGAAGCAAATGCCAACTTCCCGAAGGCAAGGGATCTGACCGATTGATTGTTTTTGCGGTCGATCTCCACATGTACGCATGTGGTATCAATCCCGTGTTCTATCACCCGGCGGGCTATTATGCACTCAAAGACAATGCGATTTCCCTGTCGTGCATGCCAATCGCCTATCACTTGGATACGGGTACGATTATTTTCAATACCGCCTTCAAGTACATGGCGGGTCCAAGTACGGCACCGGACCTGGGCGCGGAGAGGAGCGTGAGCTTTGGCCGATCGCAACTCACCCGTGTCCGACCTGCGGTGCGAGCTTCCCGGCAGGATTGCATCTGTGTCATACCTGTGCCAAGCCGATCCATTACCCCGATGGAATGTTCTACGCCGATCAAAAGGACAAGTTCGGGGTCGAGTACTATGGCATTCATGCTCAGTGGCTATATGATGTTATCGTCTCTGGGCGCACCGATGACTACCGACTGCACACCTACGCGGGAATCAACACCTGCGGAACTACCCGGTGTCGCGATCTCTAGCCGAGGACCACAGACGAACTGCGTTCTTTGGAGTTAGCCCGATTCAGTGCACCTCCGTCAATCTCACGGATGACGAGATTGAACTCTTCAAGAAGAGCGTTCGTGGAACGCTGCAAGGTGCCATTCGAGTTGATATCTCGATCGAAAGGCTTGTGGCAGGTCTGACAGGTAAGGAGTCGACGATGACAGTGGAAGACTTGCTTAGGTCAACTACAACGATTGCAAACACCGTGGCCAAGCATTATGGATCACTGGTTGTCAATTGTCGAGAGAAACCTTTGTGTTCCTACGCACAGTGGTCCGTCCATTGCCGATTGGCATATCGGATCTGCCTCGAGAAGGCCTTCTTGTCGCCTTTCTACACCGGTAGCGAAATCGATGGACCGGCTGATGAGGCGACGATGAAAACACTTGCTGCGGCTCACCAGGCGATGAACGAGACTGTTTCGCGGATGCGAGAGCAGATGACGCTGAAGACGGAGGAATCAGCGATGGCGAAGTTTCGCACCACGATGAAGAGTGCGGAGCGTTTCAAGCGATACCTCCGGATGGACAGCGAAGGCCTGTCGATGCTCCTTGCGAAGGTCACGCTCACTACGTGCTACGGCATTCCCCGAAAGGGTGAGGTTGGTTATATCTCAGAGGACGAAGATGAAGACCCTCCTGAGAGGACCACCAAGGCGAGAATGGGAAAGTGGAACGAGATTGATCCGATTGGCATGGTGGAGCCTAAACACCACACTGATCGGGGATACCAGGTTCCCGACGAAACGAAGTCACTGCCCCTCGGAGGCCCTTCCGCGCCAGCTGGGATCAGCAGAGAATACGATAAAACTCTCGAGGCGATTGGCCGGAAGACTAAGGAGTCCATTGACAATGATATGGGTATCGAACAGGACTTCTTTCAGCAGGCCGAGGGTAAGATTCCCAGAGGAGTGGTGGATGATCCAGCATACGGGGAAGCGACTTACGACATTTTTGAAAGTCTTCCCGATGAACTTGAGGTGACTCCTGACGATCTTCACGCGGTTCGGTCACCGAGGGTCTCCGCCCCAGCACATGCGACAAGGGTGAGCCCACAGGCATCTACCCGCGTGTCAGCGCCGACGCCCGAAATCGATGAGAGTCGTCCCAGGGTGGTGCCGACAAGGCGCACTACCAGACGGCAGCCAGCGGCCCAGGGAGCCTGAAATGCCGCCTCCTCGCGGTCCGCCGCAACGCAGAGTGACTACGCGTGAGGATGCGCGCCTGGCTCACACAGACGGTGACATTATCCGAGTATCTGGCCGCGCTCCGTACGCCGATGAATTGCGGTTGCCCACGCCGATAAGAATTAAGACTGTGGTGCCGATCTCTGGATTGAATAATCCCACGATTGAGGGACCCGATGGTTAAGAAGCAAGTCGAGGAAACGCTTGCCAAGCTTAACGCTCAGCCGGACGATGATATCAACTGCGGACTTGCCGGTGTCGTCCTGCAAAGTGCCCCGATGAGAGCACCATCCACGGCATCGGAATCTACATCGCCCGCTGAACAGATCAATACCGGATTTACGGGTACATCCGGTAGAACGTCATCCAGACCACCTGCACAGGTTCGCCGCGATGAGGAATGGGCGCCTTCGATGAATAGGGTTGCCCCGATGTCGATGGAGGCAGCTGCAGCGAACAGAGGACGATGGTCTAGACGTGACGATGATGCACAGTCTCCGCCAGTTCGTCCAGCAGGTATGATGGGTGTGGCGAAGAATACAACTCCCCAGTCGCAGCGGGCGCGATCAAGCCCAGCTGCTGACTTTTCTACCGATGATGATTCCAGCCTTCGCCCCTCTGGTGGTGGCAAGGCCAAGGGGAAAGGAAAGTCGAAACAGGGGAAAGGGAAATCCGATAAAGGCAAAGGCAAGGGAGGAACGAGACAGGACGGTAGCCGATCTCGACCCNTTCGCCCCTCTGGTGGTGGCAAGGCCAAGGGGAAAGGAAAGTCGAAACAGGGGAAAGGGAAATCCGATAAAGGCAAAGGCAAGGGAGGAACGAGACAGGACGGTAGCCGATCTCGACCCACAGGAGGTGAGCGCACAAGAAGCCCTCCGACAACTCGCCAGCGGTAGCCGACCGTTAAGCAACGCAGCGATGCGTGGTGTCATCATGCGGTGGATCCGGTTGATCTACCTGACCCTCTTGACGAAACAATACCGTCGGTGGTCAGGACGAATCTGATGGTGAAATTGTGTGTTGATACGACTTCCGCTGCTTCCTCAGCAATCCTTTGCCCTCGCTGAAGCTGAGAAGACCCACAGGGGTGCAATGGCTAGCCATGGAATAAAGGAGCACACAGAGAGAGCAGAGTGACTGTACGCTACGACGGCTAGCGCTGCTGATCTGAGCGCATTGCTTCCGATCTAGTATACCCCGCGATATCAAGGGTCTCATCCAGTGTGTCTGCGATGAAAGGCATTCTGCTATGAGCCTGCGATCACAAAGGCTGCGAATGTACAGCGTGATGCATAGGCATGATCATGACACAAGAGTCGACCCACGTCTATCGTCCTGTGGCTCTC
>BGNK01004544.1:39580-52465 GCA_003297005.1 Symbiodinium sp. clade A Y106
GTGAACACGTACACTTGTGCTCATGTTAGGGTTCATGTCAACTTTGTCTCACGTCGCAGCTTGACTGCTCAAGACCATCCTTGCGATAGGTCCAGCAAAAGTCCGGCTGCTCCTGGGGAGGGGTAGTCTTTGACCTTTAGCTGTGCAGTTAACCTTACGGTACCAACTCTGGTTGTGCTCTTGCTTCCGCTTTGCACTGCTGTCCACGATTGGTTTTTCTTCTCTTTGTGACAGAGAGTCAAGTGGAATCCTCCGCTTTTCACACCACGATAAAGCAGAGGTGACCATGTGCATGCTTCTGCTAATACACGTAGGACCTAGAATGTGATCATTCCGCACCCCAAACGCTTGAAACACCGTCACACTTCGAGCGCCCACCGGATCCACTTGTTTGAGCCACTGGCTCTATATCTATCTACTTGATCTGCGGGAAGAGCTAGCTCATTTTGCCCCTATTGCCTCAATTGCAGCAGGAAAAGTAAGCCAAATGTGCCATTGCCTCTTGTAGCCTACTTGCACCTTCCAACGGTGAAAACCTCCAAGTGCTGCAATTCTACTTACCCCTTGATGAAGACATCCGCCGCCTCTTATCGTGCAGGTATCCCCCACCCCCGTCCGGCATGCCTCGGCCCCCCTCCAAATATTTACAAATATTTGTCTGCACGTTTGATCCCGTGTGCCCCTCATACTTGCCTTGGAGTAGCGCCGAACAGCCTCATGCTGGGCTGAATTGGGCAAGAGGGCAAGCAGGGCAAGTGGTGCAAATTGGCTGGCGGTCCAGAAGTAGCACAAATCATTCTGTGCATCAAACCCGAGCAAGTGGGAAGCGGCACAAGTGGCAGAACTCGGTTAGTGGTCCGAGTTTCCACGCGCACTGCGCCGTTTTGTATCTCTGGCCACTTTGGAGCTGCCTCCGATTACTTCGAAGTTTGCCTCCAACCCGTCAGATACCTGTAGTTAGTAAGTCTTCACACGGCAGACTACTGCCATTGGCAAGCAGAAAGCAAAAGCGCACGACTCTTCGATGAGCCTGTGCAGTCGTCGTCGCGGTGTTGGTCCTGGTGCTTGTCCTGTTCGCCGTCGTCGTGTTCGCCGTGTTCGTCGTCGTCCTCGTCATTGTCGTCGTTGTCGTCGTGGTCGTGGTTGTAGTTGTGGCTGTGCTGGTGGTCGTAGTGGTGCTGGTGTTGGTGGGCGGCTGCATGCTTGACGATGTCTGGAGCCTTGAAGAAGAAGATGATGGTGATGATTCATGATGGTGATGGTCATGGTGATGAGGGAAGGGCCAGAAGCTTCCGACGAAGGTTGCGATGCCTGCCAACCAGTGGTGCGGGAGGTTCGTGATCGTCGTGGTGACAACGACTGTAGTCATAGCAGGGTTGAGTAGTAGTTAGGTGTCATGGCGAAGTTGTTCACGGGAGCAGAACCGGTGAAAGGGCATCGCTTGGAAAGGTGGTTTCGAGAACCCGGGAGTTCAACTACCGGATCAGAGCTTGTGGAAGCACGACGCCTGACGGCAAACCTAGGTTCCGAAGGTTGAAAGGTTTATTTGCTCAACCATCGGGGCTTAAGACCTCGGAGTAAATTGTCTCTGAAATAGCCTCGTGAATCGATCGCCATGTCCAGCTTCTGAGCACAGGGAAGATGTGATATCACCCAGCGCGAAAGTACTTAAAACGCAGGGGTCGAGGTATAGCGCGTACCCCACCCAGCAGAGTGACAGTACATGTGCCCGGCCACGGGCTGTAGACACCGTTTCAGTATTCATGGCTTACTGGAAGCTGGCAAGTGATGTGGCGTTCAGTAGCACCATTTCTGACCAAGGTGGTCAGAAGCACTTCAGCTGCTCCGTGCCATGCCAGAGGCGGCTCAGTAGTTGCCCGTGTACTCACAGTTAGGCCAGCCTGTGCCTTGTAGGATTTCTGTTTCACGATACGAAAAGCAGGACACGAGATTTGTAGCCCAAAGATGCTGCGAAACAGGCCCGAGGTCTTGCGGCAACTCGATCTGAAACCCCAGTGTGCCTAGCACGACGTGTATCCCGTGAAGCTGGAAAGAGAGACAGAGATGCGACCATGTGAGAGCTGGATGCCGCTGTGCATTCTGAGGCCAACTGCGACCCCAATGTGGTGTCTTACACCTGGGCTTCGTGTCAGCATCCGGGTTTTGTATCTTTGAGCTTTTGTTCGCGGATCCACAGTATTGAACCAGATTAGCGGCAACTGACGTCCCAGCTCGGCAGACCCACTCAGGCGGACCGGGTACACTGCAAGCCTTTGGACACAAAGCCTGACACGAGTTGCAAACGAGGCTATGCACTGCTCATTCCTCATCCGGACACATCCGGAAGGAAAAGGAAAAGACTTTCATGGTAGTCCTGTACTGTACTCGAGAACCAACTTGCGAAATTGCCTTGGGATGAAACGTGGACTCATCGCGCAGCTGTCAAAGGTTCGCGGACACTCAACCTAGTGCGGCAATATTGGGAGACGTAACTGCCCTCCAAGGCCACAAGGCCCCAAGGCCTGCAACCCCCATCCTGAAAGTTTGAAGACAGGCTTTGCAATGCTGCTTGCGTGGGAGTCGCCCGGAGCTGGCTAAGGAGAGAGGGCCTGCTCGGCTTGCACTTTAGCTTCTGTCTTTTGCATGATACAGCCCCGTCGGCCCAGCAGCGTTATGTTATTCTCTTCACGTGGTTCCTGACTGGGACTCCAGGGGCAGTTTGTGACACCGCGCTGGAATCCCGGTGCCGTCATCTGTTTCCTTCAGCATTCGTGAAACTGCTGCTGTCTGGTGGTTTGTGACACGGCAGTGGTGCAGTCAGTCTTTTCTGGTGGCAGTCCTGTCACCGTGGCAGACATGCAGGTCATGTTCTACCTTGCAACAGTTGAGAGCCCGCTGTCCTGCACTCTGATACGCTCGCTATCGCTCGCTCTCGGTTGTTACTGTCGGTTTTAAGCTGTGTTGGGTTGTTGTCGCTGGCACCTTCGCGCGCAGTCGCCACTCCTTTCTTATAACAACTCGCTGTCGCCCATGCAGTTGTTCTTGCTGTCGTCATTGCAAGACTTGATCACACAGGCTCTTGACCTTGGCATCTGGGGTTGTGACGTTGCATGTGGGGTGCTTCAGATGATTTGGGAGCACAGCTTCTTGGATACTCTGGGCTCGAGAAGCTGGTTTGGAGGCTTACGCGGAAGTTGCGACACAGCTGTAGCTGCTTGCAGGAGCTGCTGAGCGAGATGGTAAATGTGGAAGTGCCACCGGCTTCTTGGTACAGAAATGCTTTGGAAAGCAGTTTTAGCTTCGTCGTAGTCGACTTCGACTGTTTCCAGAGCTTGTGAAGCAGCGGGGGGCGAGGCGGGGGTTGCCGGACGCAACAATTTTTTTCATGCGTAGGCGCTGTACTATGATCCCTTTGCTTCCAAAATATAGCACTGCTTCTGCCCGTCGTGCGTGCTGGAGCCAGGATGCCAAGAGTTGCACTGCGGCCATTCGCACTTGTGCCGTCTCTTGGCTTGTTGTGGTGGTGTGCTGCGGCAGTTGGCAAAATATGAGGAGGAGATGACTGTCAATGTTGTTAGGATGTCACTCTTTGGCAGCACGCCCTGGACTTTCTCATCCTGATGCCTGACATACAGGTGCGCCAGTCTGTAAGCAGGTCTTGTCCGAGTGCAGTTGGCACTCACCTGCCGAATGCCTGTGCAGTGCAAGGAGGGCATGACTAAGTCCGATAATCAGCACCGATTCGGTCTATTCAGCTCGCAGGTGCCCAGCAACACGGTGGCATGCAACAGTGCCTCTGCCTCAACATCTCAGACCGAGTCATCGCCAGTTGGTTGCGCTAGTTGCATTGTGTTCTCCCGGAGGTGCTGTCTACGCCTGCTGCGGAGGCAGCTGGGAAGCTGCTTTGGCCGTCTTGGCCTCGACGCAGCTCGGCTCTGAAGGTAGCCACGGATCCAGCAGCCCCGCAGACTCGGGATCGGTGCAGAGACTGGACTCCGACCGCTCTACTGTGGGGCGAGGTTCTGAGGCTGACGATTGTGTCCGTGTGGCGGGTATGGTGTTGCAAGTTATTTGTGCATTCCTGCTTTGGGCTCTTGCATGTCGAGCCACACAATCTACGATGGTTCACTCTTCGCTGCTGACTTGAATTGTGGATTCGTCAGCCGGCGTGTCTCAGCCAATGACTGCTGGCAGCAGGAAGAGCTACAAGGTTTTATGGCAGCAAGTGATGCACACTCGCCATGTTCACTCTGTTACGCTGCGTGCAGCTTGTACCTTGCTGTAGCATCCGGCGAATCGAAGCAGCTCCCCATGTTCGCTTGCGAGTGTTCCATTCGCATGGCGTGGCTGCATGCTGACAAGGTCCCGCCACGGGATCCCTTGCGACATCATTGGCTACAGTGCCTTGCCTTGCCCGATGATTTTGTCTCGTTCCTAATGCTGTGGTCCGCGTGCTGATGCAGCATCGGTCCAGAAACGGAGCATGTTGCAAAGGATCCCGTAATCACAGGCTCGGCTATCAAAGCCTGTTCCTTCGAGCGGAAGTGGGAGCAAGCGCTGTCACTGGGACTTGGATATGAGGTAATTTGGCGGAATGCTTCTTACGGCTCCATGATTAGGAAAGGGCTTGCCGCATGGGTGGTTCTGCCATTTTCGGGCATGGGTTCCGAGCATCCATGCATAGTGCCAGTTGTTGAAGTCAGCTCAATGAGCTGTTGAAGAGCCACAATGCCCTAACTCTGCAGCTTGCTCAGGCAACTTTTGAAGGCCGCAGAACTAGCTGGACTGGCTCTGGATGCCAAGATATTCAGAGCCCTGACGCAAGTGCTACCACTGGTTCCTGGGAAGTATAGCATGCACCGTTGAGATGCTGGGCCCCTGGCCCAGTGAGAAGGAGCCCGTTGAAAAAGTCAGGGTGTGGATAATTTCCTCTACTTCCCACAGATGGCGCAAGTGGGCTACAAGCCTATACACAATCCAATCAATTGCCAATGAATGTCGAGGCTCCGCAGTGGACAGTTGCCTCAACAACTGGCCTGCTGCACTGGAACTGTTGAGGTTGGGGGCGGGAGGGGGTGCTGGCTGCATGGTTGGGTTCAACACTGCAATGTCCAGTCATGGTTGCTCCACACGTAATAGGCTGACCGCGGTAGGAACCCACGTAAACACTCCACGCTGCTCCGAGCGGAGGTGTTGGGTGGTTTGACGAGATAGCAAGGCTGTAGCCTCAACTCCAGTCAATGTCTTTCGATGGAGATATCTGCGATCGCCATGTTCGCCAGTATTTGTTTCTTGCAACAGGTCTTGGCTGTTTTGGTTTTGGCTTTGAAGCAGCTGTACACTGAATGCAGGCACACAGAGGCTTGCCCGGCAAGGTCTGCACAGTCGAAAGCCATGTTCCGTGAGCAGCAAGATCGGGGCACGACTGAACGCGGAATCATCGATCGTCGAAAGATCTGATACCCCACGAGGAATCAAGAGTATGATGGAGCGAGACACCCCAGGAGGGCCTGCCTGTGTCACTGTGTGCTGTTGCAAAATGCTGCTGTCGGGCCAGTGCCCAAATGAGCGAATGCCTCGCTCTCACCAGCCGCCAGCTAACTTCTGTCCTTGGATTTCTGTCATCTCTTTCTCTCTCTCGCTCTCTCAGTTTTCCCCTCACTTTCTTTATGCTCATTTTGTTGCTGTTTGTCCATGATTATGCTGGTAGAGACAGCTTGGAGAGAGAGACAGAGAGGCCAGGTTGCTTCGGACATAGCATGCAGGAAGGGGGTGACGACGCCAGCCGGCATCAGTTGCTACCTGTTCTAAGGGCGAGGGCTTTCATTGACGACCCCGAAGCCTCTTCCCGAGGCTCCTAAGGCTCGGGCCTGGCGACATTCACACTCTTTCTCTGAAGGAAGAGAGAGGAAGAGAGAGAGGGAGAGAGAGAGAGAGAGAGTGCTAGACAGGTGGAAGTTTTGTCAGGTGCATCCGACAAAGACGGCAAGCCCCAGACGCCCGGACTTGCACTCGAGTCTGAAACCACGGGGAGCCAGCCTCTCTCTCTCTCTCTCTCTCTCGCTCTATGCACAAAGCCTCACCAAAAAGACTTGTCGTTGCCAAGGACGTCTACTCCCAGAGTGCCGCGATAGCCGCATTGGCCGCTGCTGGTGAGTGGAGGAGTTCTTGGGTTTGGGAATCATTGCAAGGTGAAGGCGTTCCAGGCCTTGGAGCCAGAGAGCTATGACAGCGAAGGTTGTCTCGACTGTTGGGAGTGTATTGTCGGCGGTTGTGGTCGGTTGTGGTGGTGTTGGTGTGATGCTGGTGTGGCGCTATCGATATTTAGGACAACATAGATGCAAGAGCATTTTTTCAAGGGACGCGCGAGTTGCAGAAAGATGAGTAGAGCTTTGGAATGGGACTGGAGAATCTGGACAGCACCTCCCGAGACAGAATTCCAGACAAGTTGAGATGAAGGAGGAAGCCCATCGGAGGATTAGCGCTATGAAGCTCGAAAGGAACCGGGCAGGAAATCGGACAATGGAGCAGAGCCCTCGAAAGGCACTGGAAGGTGAGAATCAAGAAAGGGACTGGGGGATTGGTGCAGGAACTACAGAGTTTGACAAAAATGCATTGACCAAAGCGGTCGAAAGGATTTGGATTAGAAAGTGAAAGATGCGCAACGTGCTGGAGGGGATCAGAGAAGTTGGGAAACAGGAGCCAACCCTTCTTCACGGATTAGTGAAACTGACAAACAGGAGCACGTCACTCGAAAGGGACTCGAATGTTTGAGAGAGGGCGCAAACTGTCCGAGAGGGGTACGAGAAGCTGAGAAAGTGTGGGAAAGAGAAGCGACTCGCGCTTTGAACCTAATGTTTCCTAGTACTCGTTAAGGAAACCTAAGGTTCTTTGGCATCTGTAGTGCTCTCCCCCCTTGAGCTACCTTGCCTTGAAGATCCTGAAAGTTGTTGGGTGCATGGTCTCTGTGGTTTTGTTCTAGTGATTGGGGTCAATGCCTGGTGTTGCAGCTCTTCATCAGTCCTACACTGCAGTTGGTGGTTGGCGTTGTCTTGAGCTGAGCTGAGAAGTAGGACATTTGCAAACTTGGTGTCGAATTGCGAGGAGGTCCCTGGTGCTTCTATATGGCATGCCAAAGGCCTAGCCGCAAGCAGCTCAATAGCGCAAAGAATGTGGCACCATGTATGCCTGCCATGCACACGTGTGATTACATGTGCATGTCATTATGTGTTTATCCATGTAACGCACGTACATACGTGCTTTCCATGCGTGTATCTATCCGTCTATCTATCTGTAGCTATCTATCCATCTATCCATCTATCCATCTATCCGTCTATCTATGTATCTATCTATCTATCCGTCTGTCTATATGCCTATGTGTCTGCCTTTCTGTCATGTTATGTCTATCCATCCATCTATCTACCTATCCATCCAGCTCTCTATATCTCTACTTGTCTATCCATCTATCTATCTATCTATCTATGCCGTGGATGTGTCTGTCCTACACATGTGTACGCTTTTGGTTGGACTTGCAGTTGTGACTAAGCTATCGTGTCAGCCTGACACATTCCCTTGTTTCCAAGCATGTTTAGAAGCAGTGCGACGGTTACGCATTTCTTCCGACTTCTTTTCAGAGCCTGCTGCGAAAATCACATGATGTCGTAACCGGAAATATGAGTTTCTATGTCCCGAAGCCTGATGGCAGGCGAAGGTTGCTCCAAATGTGGTGACCTACGGAGCTGCAATCAGTGCATGCGACAAAGGCAGTCAGTATCTTCGTCAGCAGCTGAGAGTTTGGACCCGAAATGTTGGTGGCTCGGCAGGTTTGCGAGATGTGTGCAGGTGTTGAGGGCCTTTGCAGCAAGACAGGAGCCACTTAAGCCCATTGCTGTGTTCTCCGTGACGTTTGTTACGTAGTGCGGGCGGGCTTTCAGAGCCTGCAGTGGCAAATTGATACATGGTCCCTGATGCTGAAAGGCTTCATGCAGATGAACCCTGTGCAAACCCATCTTCGAGCGAACGCGGTCTACCAAGAACTTGTTCAGACTGTGAAGTCTGCTGGAGACCTGTTGCTGTCTCTATCATTTTAGAGCTTTCTCCTGAGGCGTGTGTATGGGCTAGAACAAGTCTGAGCTAGCTGAAAAAGTGCCTCTACTTACTTGTCTACCTCTGCATGTTCCAGATTTTGTAACGAGAACTGGGGACAGATATACCTCAGATGCGAACTGGGTTGTTCCTTGGAAGAATGCAAGACGGGAACATCCGTACCAGCGCTTCAACAAACTACTTCGGCAGACCAACATCCGGCGCGGAGATGCGCATTCAGATGTGATGGCCCACCCTGCCAGACCCCGAACCATATGCCTCGCCTGGATTGTCCGAGTGTGAGCGCCGAAACCCTACGACCCTAGGTTCTTACACCTTACTTTGGTGCTGTTGCCACACAACTTTCAAGATCAAAGTCAGGTGGCAGCAAAGCCTGGACTTGCTGAAGCTCATGGCCAGACGCAGCTCGTTTGTTTGGGGGTCCCGTTTCGTTCGCGCATTTGTCGTCTCGGGTTTGGTGCCATTGGATCTCGACCCCTCGAAGTAGTTAGGACAGCTTGCTGCACGGTGTCGTTTCTTGCCATACGTGCAATGGAGTGTAATAAGTGTTAAGAAGAATAATGATGACAATACTCGAATAAGAATAGAGAAAAATTAGTAGGAACGAAAACTGTCATTAGCAACAGTAAAAATCATAATGGGATCCAAAGTCATTGGTGCTTTGAAGCTTTGAGCTGAACTGGTTCTTGCAGTGTGCGGTTAGTCAGTGCTTAGGGCTTCGGAGCCCCCAGGGTCGCGGTCCTGGACCTGCAGATATTCTAACGTAAATGCGATTTAGCGTCGATAGCGGACTCGAAAGCCCGTGACCGGACAATCTGAAGCTATGCTTTCTTTGTTGGCCGGTGAATGTGCCGTGCTACACAAATTGTACCGCAGCATGATTCATGCTGATTCATTTGTGCCCACCCACTTGTGCCTCCAAAGCTGCATCAGGGAGGACCTTGTTTAGTATTGAACTCGTTGTATACCGGTGAGAGTGCATGAGATCTCTACGCATGTTACTGCACAGAATTGCATCTTGTGCAGGCAAGGCGCTTCCAGATCGTGTTTGTGCCGTGGCTTCGGAAATCGGTTTTCCTGAGAAGTCAGTTTGTGTGCGTCTGCCTGTGTTGACAATGTGTGTGTGTGCTTGTGCATACATACAGTTCTACAGTCTATAGAGACATCACACGATTGTGGTTTACAGGGCTTTGCATTCGGGTTTAGGGTTTACGGAATGTTATTAGCCGCCAGCCAAAATCAGTCAGCCTTTCCTTCGCCCCGTCCACTCCTTGACTTGAATCGCAACAGCAAAGGCATACACAAATACACGAACATACATGCACGTACACACATTGACGTACATACATTACATACATTACATACATACATACTTACATACATACACACATGTAGAAAGCACCAAAGCAAAGAGAACCAGGCTTCAGCTCCGCGACCTCCGCCTGCGGCCGAGCCTTGCGCTGGGATCAGGCCTTGGTTCCTTGGTTTCTGTGCAGACGGGTTGATTGGGGTTTGATGCTGGCTGGAGATGTTACGGGTCGGGTTGTTTAGAAGGTTTCCAGGCATTGTCAGAGGTCACATGTGAGTTGCTGAGTTGAACGCTCTGTTTTGCAGGATGCATTTTCAACTTCTCGCGTTGGCTGCTTATACTTGAAGGATTTCAGTAATTATTGTAAGCTATCTTCTTGTGGATGTAACAGTGCCGCTGAGCTGACAGGCATCGACCACGAGTTAAGGGGCCACAAGTGTAATTACGTCGATGCCCTCATGGGATCCGAGGCCCTTCTAGCCAGCATGCCAGCCATGCAGCTCGTGCCCGCGTCTTCGCTGAGGTTGCGGTGTGGTTGTGAGAGCTGCGTCAGTCAGAATAAATTGCCGGAGCATGAGCTGCCGGCAGTGTCAAAGCTGGAACCTCAAGTTAGCCTCTCCGAGGATTTCGTGAGCCGCAGCACCGTGATCGCGGCGTGCGCAAGTGCGTTGAACTGGTCTAAGGCTCGGCCTTGGATCTGGTACGTTGCAGGTTGACGTCCCCAACCTAACATGAAATCCAGGAACAGATCGGAGGACACTGCTTGCACCAAAGATGTGCAGCAAGGTGACAGGCTTTAGTTCTAGTTCTTGATGTGTTTTGCAATGCTTGTGGGTGTTCATGGTGGGTGCAAACTGATGACAGCACACTACCTGTGGCAGCCTCTGCAACGAGTGCACTCGAAAAACTGAAGCCATACCTACTGTAGCAAGACGACTGCTGCCCACATGCAGCACAATGAACGTAGTCGAGCAGGCCCTGTCCATGGCCTTGGCACTTCGTGAGGAGGCTGGGTCGGCTCTGTTGATACTGTCTGGTAACATCTGGTAGCTGTCTGGTAATCAGGTACACTTTGCGATTCAGGTTGTGACCTTGTGTGCAGTGCTCGGCTTGCTTCATTGCTGCATCCCTCCGCAAAGCACAGTCACATACATCACGGGCGCAAGGAGGCTCATCAACCGTGTGGTTGGATGGGCTGATGTTTTGATGCCTCGACATTGTATGATTCCATCTGGTCTGGTTTTGGTGTAAGGCTTTGGGGATACTGCAATTTGCTTTGTGGTGTCGAGGTCGAATCTGAACTTTTCAATACATCGGGTTCTTTGCTTTTTGCTCGAAGCCACGGAGGCCAAAATATCCTGAACTGAAGCCCAAACCCATTGAACCCTTAAACGCGTGAAAGGGCCCATCAAAAAGGACAACGCTTGAATTTTGACCTGCATGGCTCAATGAGCTCCGAAGTCTCAACCCTCTACATCACTACGTTACTGCGCCAGGCGCCTGACGGGCAGACTCCAAATGGTACCTTCGAATGCACTCGTCTCCGTGGCGCTTTGTGCCTCATTCTTGTCTTGTCTACAATGAATCAATCCCGTGTGGACCGGAAGACGACGAGGAAGAAAACCGAAAGCATCCCTTTGCGAATACCTGAACAAGCTCTCGCCAATGAAAATGGAACTGTCATGGCAACAGCCAGTGGCCGAGGAATTCTGTGGGGCGGCATTCTCAGTGCGATGGCTCGAGCGCGGCAGGCTGTGGCTGTGGGACAGACATAGCAGACTTGAAAAGGTAAAGTTCGCACAGCCAAAGAAGAGCAGGAATGAATACAACAGCGCCAAGGCTAACAGGTGCGCGTTATGACGCTTGGTGTTTTGACGCATTCAGTGCTCTTTTGCTGTGTAGTCCCTGTTTGTACTCTGAACTGTGTGTTCTTCGTCTAAGCCTGGTTATGCAAGGTTTTGGCAGAGAGCGGCAATGTCAAAGTTTCCATTGCGGTACAATGCCATAATTTCCATCGCAACTGCCACGGAGTTGTAACAAAGCGGATGTGGTACTGTACAGCGTTTGTCAAGCTATGCCGGTCACACTCCGGTCACCATGGAAGTTGCGACCAGTTCTCATGGCCGAGCAGAGCGTAAGCCGAAATCAGAAGAAGTGACTATATCACGATATCGGCAACCAGCAGGAATGGCCGATGAGGATCATGCTCATGTGGTTTATGATGCCCCAGTAGTCACTATGACAGCACAAGATGGGAACGGCAAGACATGCAGACATGACATGTTTCGCAAACTTGCAAAACTGGTGTAGTTGGCATGATGAGCGCGATTGAGAGCCGTGAAATCTGAAAATACAACAGTGCAGCCGAGGGTTCGACAAGAAAGCATCTGTGCCTGCTACTGGGTGATCCTAGCTGTCGTTGTTGTTTTTTTGCAGTTTCGGCAGTACCGGTTGCAATAGCGGTAATGATGACAATCGCAGTAGTCATAGTTGTGGCCACCTACTTGAGATGACATGAGATCACGAAGACAGCAGCGTTAAGGGCCTGGAGGTGACAAGACTGACAAGAGCAGTACCGAGCAGCGTTGTCAGAACCAAGAGCAGCAGGGCCGCAGAGATAAACATCATTGCTTTCAGAATGATGATAGCAGGTGCGGCACAGTAGTGGTCTCTGTTGGTAGCAAATTGCTCGAACGCCTGTAGGCCCCAAGAAAGTTACGATACAGGACTCCGCGTGATGTGGGAGCCGGAATAACTGGAAAGTGCATAGACTCGTCGCTTGCTACAATCGAGGACAGGTCATTTGGGGCGGCGGAAACCGACAACAGCAAAAGAAAGTAGGACAAACACAGGCATATGTTTGTCTTCTCCTGTCTTTCCGCCCTCCCCGATACCTGGTCTCCACATGCAAGGACTCCAAAATAGATCCTTTCCGTCTTGCCAGGACACTTCGGAGCTAGCAGACAGCCTTCGGAGCAGCTGGGGGACCACAGAGGAGCTGGAGCTGGCAGAGTCCGGAGCAACTGGGACCCAAAATTTGCATCGTCAAGTTTTCTGTGCTGGTATGGAAGTGCAGTCGAGAGAGCGGAGCATCCGTGCACGAGCACACTTTCGTGAGAGCTGAAGATCCGTGCACAAGCAAACATTCAGGCGATTGCAAAAGGTCTGATGCAAAAAAAGCTCGTTTGAAGCAGAGCTTTGATATGCATTTTAGAGGGAGATAGGCATATTGCGCCTGGAGAACATGCACCGCATGCGTGATTTGCCCGAGACACTAAACCGGTAAACCATAAAGCCCACACCGTGTGCCCACACCCTCTTAACCATAAGCCACCAACATTTAAATTTAAGGGCTGCGCCAGGTGCGGGCAGCGCGAGTTTGTGCACCGGGCAGTAGTCCCTCCCATCTTGGCCCCCCAAAAGCCCGCATCATGAGCATCAGCTGGAAGCCCTGGGCTAGTCTGGGCGCG
>BGNK01004545.1:0-11291 GCA_003297005.1 Symbiodinium sp. clade A Y106
GGAGGCTCCTGAGCCCAGCCGCCTCCCTGCCCGTGCGTGAAGCGTGACTTGCCGCGTAGGCTGCAGTGGGCACTGGGACCTGGACCCTCTTTAACTTGCAGTGGCAAAAAGGTGCGGAAAAAAAAAGCAGCAGTGCCAACGCAATTGTAAGAAACAGGTGTTTGCTAAAACTAACTGAAGACGCCGTGCACTGTCCTGGGTCTGCAGCAGTGCAGGGTCCAACCGGAACGATTGATTTCGGCGAAATTCAAGCCACATCAATTAAAACAATTCAATTTCGGCAAGCAAAAGATCGGCGAATTTGAGTTGTTTTATTGATGTGGTTATGGTAGCAATAGTTCATGGTCCGACGTGTTGCGAATTTGCAACCGCAGTGAGGTGACAGTTGAAACACTCCGTGACCTGGCCGAACTGAATCATTGATCTATGGCATGGAATCCAATCTTGCACTACTTCTTGACTTGAGCCAGCCCTGAGGCAAGTGCGCAGATGAATTGCAGAAATATGCCGAAACGACGAAGCAGGGCATGTTTCTCGGTCGCATTTGACAAGTCAAAAGGTTCTCCAGTGGTCAGACTGCTTGAGTCGTCGGAGCAGAGGGTGGAGTCCATCGAGGCGGAGAAGGCGCAACAGCGACGCATGTGCTAGGAGGATCCAGCAGCGGATGTTTGTACAGTTTGCTCGTATCACCGGCCAGGAATTTGTCAAACAATATTCCAAAGCCGCACAGCAGATAGCGAGAATAGGTGATGTGGAGCCTAACAGGCACATGGTTTTTTGGCGCGCCGAGACTTTTTGGGTGACCCAGTGAACTAAGGAGCGTCTTTGGCAAAGCGTTCAGTCTTTTGGCAGCTACCGGCTATCGCATGAGTTACATAGGCGTACTAATTTAAAACCGGCCCCGGAACCAAGGACCGACACCAACAAATCTTTGCAAGTGCTGTTGGGCCGCTTCTGGTGCAGTTTGGATTTACTCCTGCCACCTTTGTGGAGCCACGGGTTGATGGGAACCCGGAATGACGTTCAACTTCGACTACAAGAATATGAACTTGTGGCACGATGCACGGTTTGTGTTGTGTCCTGAGGTGATGCCGATGAGACAGACAAGCTGGCAAAGAAAATGCGGCCGCAGAAACATAGCACAATTCGTTTGCTGTCGTTGGTGATAATTTTGGCGTGGAACCCTGTCTTGACTCAGGACACCGCCAGGTGAAGCGGCAGAGGGTCAAGCATCTTGATTCGATGCCATGCCTGTAGTCCAGCACGCCATCTGGGGCAGTGCAAATCGTGGACAGCCTTGCAAACCGAGCGCATAGAAGAATAGTCTGACTTGCCATGTAGCCGGTTTCGAAGTCGTGTGAGTTGCAGCCAGCATTTTTCTACGGTTGGTTCTGGTGTTGGATGATCGTGTCGCTGCTGCCGGTTCACAGTCGATATGGGGCCGATGCGCCTTGGGCATCGGTGCTGTTTGCAGATATCAAAGCGAAATTCGCCGAATTCGCCAAAGGAACATGTTCATTGTGCCATGGGGGCTGTCGTACCGTGTACATCATTATGTGGGGATGTGCGAAACAACTATCATGGACACTTGCTGCAGGGCCGGCTTTGACCAATCATGGTGCCATGGCCTTTGACATGGGGAATGCTCTTGCTCATTTCGGGTCAGGATGTTCATTCATCGGAGGACGCTGCTTTTGTTGGGTCGCGGAGTCAAGGCACCTGTCACCTGTCGCTTGGAGCTGGCAGGAACTGGCATGCCCAAAGTTGCCAAGAAATTCTGTGGGTATATGCGTGGAAGAATGTGAATCAAACGACGATTGTCCCGCGGCAGCCAAAGCTTTCGTTTGATTGTATGTCAGCTGGTGGTGAGTCGACGAGAAGCACGGCACAGGTGAGTTGCGTGGACAGAAAGGCCACTGGTGTTGCAACTCGTCAAAACATGTGCGATGCCTTACAGAGCGCTAGAGTGCCCCAACCTCCAGCATGTTTGCTTCACCATGTCAATGTGCAGGCTCGAACGGATGTGGTCACAGCTGTACGATGCCAGAGAGGCGCGCTCCAAAGCACAATTTGAAGAATTTGCTCTTCACAGCTTCGAAGCTGCGAAGCTGAGGGTGGGAGCAATCGCCGCACCGCCGAAGAGCTTTGAAATTATCGCAGTCGTGCGCAAGGCTTTGTCCGTGCTGATGTTTAAGACTCGTATCAGCACATGTGCGTGAAACTAGGAGGCGGGATGAACTATCAGTGTCATATCCAAATATCCAGGACGCTGCCTTTGCAGATGTCTTACGTGAGCTGCCCCATCCCATCTCGAAGTCCGAGCTGCGCTCGCTGCTATTTGTTCGCATTGGCGGCTGTTTAAAAGCGAGGCATGGCTCAGCCTTGTGAAAGCTTTCATGAAATCATCCTCATTTTAGGCTGTTGATACAACTGTTGGGTGTCGTTTGCTCCTGTGCATCCTAGGCACATGCTGACAGTAAAGTATGGAGCTGGCAATGCTCGTGATGCATGCCAGGTGCGTGCATGCGGTTTTAGAATTTTGATGTTGAGTCCATCTGGGATTCCAGCTCGATCCGGCAAGGCTTTTCGAAAGCTGTCGGCTCATGCCAAGGCAGGCTGCAGTTTCTTGAATTCTGTTGTATGAGACGAAGCCTTCTCTGCTCCGGGCCAGGTGTCTTCCGTTGAATGGGATGGATCATCTCCGAACTGTCAAGAGATTGAGTTGTAAAAGTGCGAGAGAGGAAAACCTACGAGGGCTCTTGACTCCGGCTCTCTCAGCTTCGGGCACGGTTGTGATGACTCAAAGCCGATGCGCTTTACTGCGGCAGAATTACTGGTCTCGCAGGAGTAATGTGTGTAGTGCCTGCCTGCGAGTTTCGCATCGTTGCAAACTCTGCTCAAGCGCACCTCGACGAAGGATTCTCGATGACTTCACCCTCCTAACCCTGAAAAGCCCTGACATGATTCTGCACGAAGCCTAGTTTTAGGCAACCAGCTACACCCTTTATGTTTTATGCACTGTCTCATTCTGTCCTCGGCTGAACCATATCAGCTCGCAGCTTGTTGGTGGCATCAATGTCGTCCTGTGCATCTTTCAGTGGGTTTCCTTCTGTGTTGGGCCTGTCAGGTCCCGTGCCACTCACGGCCGTCGACGCAGCCCCGCGTTGCGTCCTGCAGCTTGTTGTTGGGATGGGGGTTTAGTAGCCGAAGGAGGATTGTCGCGTTTCTCTCAGGCACCGGCATTGCGTTGCAGAGTCATCCATGCCGAATGAGGGGCGATCTGGGCAAGCTGATGTGCCTTGAATGCACATGCTGGCAGCCTTGTTATGTCAAGGTAGAACTGGGATCACGAGCTGTTGCTGCGGAACAAGTCTGTTTCTTGACATCCACAGGTGCCCTTCAATATGCGACCATCGGCCACTCCATTTATTCCATCCAGGCGATTCCCGACTTCTCATGATGGGCACAGGAACGGGCACAAGTAACAGTGGCATCTTACTGCATCGAGGGGGCATCCTCAGCAAGTGCCAGCAGCTCAAGGATAATTTGACTAGGAGTCGTTCATGCTGGCATTGGGCAGGCTGAGACCATGTCCATGCTCACCTATGAGACAGGCTCATGGTGAGCAGGCCGTGGTGCAGGTGCTTGACCCAACAATAGACAAGCGGAGAAGCTTGTGTTCGAACCACATCGTTTGAAAAGGAAGTCAGGGAATCAGATTACTCAGCTAGGAGTTTTTGGTTGCATTCTCCGACATTCTCGTCGCTGTAGAGTCAGTAGGCGCCTGGTTCCTTTCACATGCCGAAGCATAGAATGTCGCTGCACAGTTTGGGGTGCTACCCATTTCCAAAGTGGAAAAGATCCGTACATACCGCGAGCCAGCGTTTTGCAGCACTGCAGAGGACATTCACGGTCTGCCAAGTACGCAAGTTTGCCAGATCCGAGCAGTCTAACTCAATACGCATACCGCCCCTCCTAAGCGGGGTTGGCTGTTATGGTCGCGTCTTCCTGTAATTGCACTTGCGACAATCGTCTGAGTGTGCTTCGATGATGCCGACACGACCTACGAGCCCTGATCTGCACACATGGTTTCTTTCGCAAGGCTCCCCCGTCAGGGTTTTCATGTTCTATGTGCTCACTGTTCCCTTCCATCCTCGCCATTCTCGCGCACCTGACATGCACTTGCTCGGCGTATTGGTTCTTTTCGCTTCCATTATCTTCCTGCTGTTGCTTCTGCCGTGCTTGCTCTGCTTTGCATGAGACCATGACATCCAGGATGGAAACAACGCGGGTGCCCGTCTCCTTGCCGTTTTGTTTTAAACTCTCTCTCCCTCTCTCTCTCTGTCTCTCTCTCTGTTCGACGCACATGAAACAGAAAAGGGGTGTTAGAGTCAATGTCAATGGAGCGCCTTGCACCTTGCACCTTGAACAGCTACAAACCTATTGCAGTCGAAGAGTTTCAGCGAGGTCCAGTGGGACCAAACTGTTTCTCCATCCCGACCTGCGCCGGATGCACTGAAGATGGCATCTCGGACTGCCAGACATGAGGGCTCCGAAACCTTGGTAAGGCACACATCATGCACCATGTCAGTCAGTACTTTACCACGACAGGAGTTCAGCCAAGTAACCTGCAAGCTGAAAGTCCCACGATCTGGTAAACCGTTGCACTACCACTGCTTGTTTGCACAGGTCCAGCTTGAATCCTCGAGGTGCAATGACCCGTGTGAAATGATAGGGTATTGACACTTGTGTGATTTTCTTGGCATGCAGACAGAGTGGCGAGACATTCGCACTGCAGAAATCCTCCTTCCGGGTCGACGGTCGGCAACGGTGAAACCACAGTTCGTTTCTCAGCCAGACGAATGTGCATACACATAGACGTTCTGCATCTGCTTTACATTCCGAGGTTGCCGTGTTCCCCAGCGTTTCGCGGCAATACTACTGCCACACGCCCTCAGACCCGAGCTTAGCCAGCGGAGTGGGCATCTAAATCTGTATATGCACGACGGACTCAGCTGCACTATCATGGGTCAGGTGGGGACCTGGTGAGGAGCTCGGCTTGAGGTCTGATCGTCTATTCTCGGGACTTGAGAAGCAAGACATGTTCTGCCTCGCAGCCGTTTGCCCAAGCCTGGGCAGGGTAGGACCTTGATAGAATGAGTTGCAGCACTTGGCGACTTCCGGAGCTGAAAGACCAAGCTCTCCAGGACAGGTTTGGAATGGGATCTATGGGATTGTGCCTTTCGGTCGAGCAGGAAACCGGCTACTTGTTGACCGCATTCCTCGATCCCGAGGCCCCAAGCTCCTTAGCTCCTTCCAGAGGTTTCTTGCCATTCCCGCGCTCCGCTCCGCTGCAGGCGCTTGGAACACTCTCCTGTGTCAGTCGCACGTGGGCTGGGCCGGCTTCCTCCTTTGACTGGGCAGGTGGCTGCCAGGTTGGGAGCTCGACAAAATGAGGATCTCTTCATCATTTTTTCTGGCCTGCGAGGCTGATTTCGGTGCCGTGTGCTCCCAGCAGCCTGGGCATATTCCTTGGTTGTGAGTAGTTTTATCAGTCGCCATGCTTCGCTTGCTCTCTTGTGCGTAGCGGCGCCGTGCATGCTTGTTCAGTCATGCTTCAGAAACTGTCCACCTTTGGCAAATTGCAGAAGCTGTTGGCAGAAACCGACGGGCCGGGCGATTCTGCTCGCGTACTTGCATGCAATCGTTTTGCCTCGTTCTGCTTTGAGTATGGCCTCTAGTTTGCTGTGGTACCGAGGTATCTTAGATATTTGGAGCTGGACAGCCGCGCTGGTACAAGCTGCAGTTGCCCACCAGCAATGAAGCAAACCCTGTCACTTCGGGAGCAGGAGCAGAGCAGTAGCAGCAGTAGCAGTAGGAGCAGTAGGGGCTTTAGGAGCAGTAGGAGCAGTAGGAGCAGTAGGAGCAGTAGGAGCGGTAGGAGCAGTAGGAGCAGCAGGAGCAGCAGGAGCAGTAGGAGTAGGAGTTGGGGTGGGGGTAGGGGGAGGGACGGGTAGGGGTAGGGGTAGGAGTAGGAGTAGGAGTAGGAGTAGGAGTGGGGGTAGGGGTATCAGCGTCGTCGTAGTTGTTTCTTGTTTCTCTTCACGTTTTTGCACGTTTACCCCTTCCTTTCGTAAGTTCTCCTTCTTAGTGTCGCTTTTAGTAACTTCTGTCTTTCTTTCTTTCGTTCTTTCACTGTCTTTCTTTGTTTCTTCGTTCTGTCTTTCTGTCCATCTTCGGTCTTTCGTTTTTTTCGTGCCTTGGTTTGCCAATTGGTTCTTTCCTTCTTTTTTTGTTGAGTCTGGCGCTTTCTCTCCTTGTCGCATTCTTTCTGTATGTCGTTCCCTCAGTTCCACGTATACTTGCAGCAGCTGCGTTTTTTCATCGTGATCCGGATTTGGTGTATTTAATGCCCGTCCAAAAAGAGCATTCCGACCTCCTCACATGCTGAATACTGCGCCTGCTCCCGCCTGCTCCCCCTCCTGCTCCTTGCTACTGCTACTGTTACTGTACTCACTGGACACTACTGCCACTACTGCCACTATGCCTTCTACTCCTGCTGCTTCCACTGCGGCTGATTGCTGCTGCTGCTGCTGCTGCCAGTGTTCTGATGGCTCTGACTCTTTTTACCATGTCTCTAGCAATTGCTTGCGCCAAAACTGTTACGAGTACTATGAATATGACCATGACTATTACTATTTCTATTGCTATTTCTGGGTGAATTTGTAGTTCTTAGTTGTTCGATTCCTGAGCTTCAGTTTTGTTGATCCTAAAGTTTGGTCCTGGTTCAAATTTTTCGATCCGTCACTCGAGCCTGCTGTGTCTTGCTGCCCTCTGAGATATAGTAAGACGGACAAGGTAAGGGTGGCATAAGCCGACGACATGACGACCTGAATGAGCAATTATGTACATTTAGAAGTGTCTGTCGACAGGACGCTGCTGGAAGTCTCGCTGTGAAAGCATGTGGAAGTGAAGCACACCCGTGTATTTCAGCAGTGCACTTGAGTCGACCGACCCAGTCGGCTTACATCACTTGTTGTTCTGCTTTTCACCCTTAACCTGCTCCCTCCCCTCCCCGGGCCATCGCATCTGTGCATGCAGTGGACTTTGAATCGTCCTGGTTACCCAGCCGCTTGAAGCGGAGTCTTGGCATGTTCCGGGCAAATCCAGTGGAGCCCCGAAGCAACAAAAAGGGAGACACCGCAAATGCAGCCCATCGCAAGATACACATTCAGTAGCTTCATTTATTCCAAGAATCGCTTAACACTTTCATTGTATCCTCGTTCAGGGCTCATCAAGAAGGGTTTTGGCAGAGGACGGTTTAGATGGCGAAGCTATGCAGCGACTTCATACGTTATGGTTCTTCCGTAGCATCGCATCCGAACGGTTGCGATGCGCCTTGCAGTTGGCAGTTGCCGCACACGGAGAACATCCGGGCCACAAGCTGACAATGACTGGTGACTAGTGGTTTTCGATCACCAAGCTCGAAGGGTCGGCCCATCTCTGCTGTGAGATCTTGACGGACCTGAGATATCTAAGAAAGACGAGTCCAATCTGGTTCAGTTTTTGCATTGGCTGAGGTTGGCGCTCGCTCTACCTGCGACTACGAGCATTCCATCGTCAGCTAGAGCCTCGCCCGGAGTTCCGCACTGAAGGGTTACAAGTTAAGAGATGTGAGATGCCGTTAAGGACCCGCTGCTTAGGATGCTTTCCCAGACTGCCTGCAGCGTCGCTTCAGTCCAGAAGCATGGAGAAATGCTCCCTCGGTCCGATTGAACCAGGAGCAGATGCCTCTGCAAGTAGTCGGTTGGGAGTCGTAGGACTCCAGGCTAAGACCAAGAGCATGCCCGATGCCCCGATTCAGGACGCTTGTCGATTGGTGCAAGGAGGGCACTCGGTGCTTTTCTGTGGCGACGCCGAGACTCGCCTTCTTGTGAGTGGGGTGTAGCTTGATTGCTTGGTTACTGTCGCAGCAAGCCGTGGAAGCATGTTCGGAATGGGCACAGGAGCATGTTGGGATTCTGCCAATGACATCGACAGCAGGTTCATCTCACCCATCTTTCAGGCACAGCTGTTGGGCTGTTGGTACCATGAGCCAGCATGAAGCTTGCTACTAGTAGTTTTTGCTTGTGTTGGTGGGCTGCCCGTGGTTTGCCTGAAGCCGGCAGGCCTGCAGATTTTCTCGATGCCTCTTGGATGCACATCGTTGAAATCTTGGACGTCTGGCTGCCCCTCAAATTCCATAGCATCTAGTGCTCCAGCTTGTCCTCGAATCAGTTTGAGAAGAAGTCCGTTTATATATGGTTACAGCTCAGCACGATAATTTTGCCTTCAGGTGGTGCCGGTCACGCCGCACTCCGTCATTGGCGTATCCCTGGCTCTAGACTTGGAGAGGTGGTGCTTCAAAGAAAAAGCATCGTGCACTGGCAGATCGCCAACCGGACTTGAGAAAGAGGATCCTACGGAAGACTTGCGACTTTTCGTGGAACATGTTGCTTGTCTGCGTCTGCGATTTCTGTGTAGATCACGATCAGTGCAAGTACGATGAATAGGCAAACGTGTGCCGATTTATCTCTGTGCAGCACGTCCAGGATGCAGTGTATTTGCCTCTTTACGTCAGAAGGTCGCAGCAAGGCTCTTCGTCTTCGCCGGGGTTCATATCCATGCATTCGACCTCGTGTCACTCGAGAAGACTTACGTGTGCGACTTACAAAAGACGACCTGAACCCGGCGTCCACCCTGCAAAGTGAAGCGCGAGCTGAGCCTATGCCGTCGCTCTCTGAGGTGGTCTCTGCCCCGAGCTGGGAGAGGTGTGTGGTGCGTGATGGTTGTTGCACTCCAACATGAAGGTGTTCAGATGCTGTGCGATGCCAGGCATGCAGAGCAGCTCCTTGCACGATGGGATTATGGGGAAGCTTTTGTCGCTTACCAAGTTGAAGGCGAGGTGTACATCGAGTGCTTCGTTCGTCACATTGTGTGGTGTGCCAGGATGCGAGGCCTGCATATGGTCCACTTCAGACGGCGCAGACTTGGGCAAGATCGCATCTGGTAATCAATTTTTATGCTGCGATATTACCAGCTTCGCGTTTGGAGGCAGCCAAAAGCTGGTGGCAACCTTGGAGACTGATGGAGGCATTCGAGTTTTCACTAACGTGCTAAGTGAATGGCATCTTGCCCAAGCCGTGCAGACTCTTTCCCTGGTTGTAGAAGTCAAGTTGGAACGACACCTGCTGGTCGCTGTAAGTCATTCGGCTGGCGCGGGTTCTGTGCACCTTTGGCATTTGGGCTTTGACACGAATTCCAGTGATCCAGACGTCAACGTACTCCTGCAAGAGTATTGTATGTGCGACTTCAGCCAGCCTCCGGACAGAGTCGAAGCCAGGCATGGAGGAAGGTTTATTGAAGTTCAGTTCCTGACGGAGGGATTGTCGGTGGATGGGATCTACGACGTTGAATGGCTGGAGCCGTCCCGGTTGCATTGCTTGCTGGCATTGAAAAGTTGTATAGGCGACTGGAGATGTGATCTGAGAGATGTGGTCGGTGTGCTCGGCAACGATAGTGAAGGTACTGTCCTGCACTGGTTGCTCTTATGGCAGCCACTGCATTCGAGTCAAGCGAAGATGCACAGTTCGTGGCAAAATACGACATGCTTGATATGGTTTTTTGGTTTGTCTCCAGGAGATGAATTAGGCAAGGCGAGCAATATCTTTCAATTCGCAAATGCCGAAACGATTGTTCAAGCCATAGTCTTGCAGTATCTGCCATTTCTACACGGGCTTGGCAGTTGATGATGCTCTGACCCCTCGCTTGTGCAGTCGGTTGACCGAACACATCCGGCCTGGAGTTGTGTCTGCATGTGGCGATAATGTGCGACACATGACGATTCAGAATGAAGATGTGAGCACTTCCCAAGGATGCTCAACCTTCCGGGTCCAAGAATGGATGGCCGAGGTGATTGGCCGGTGCCTCCAAGAGTTCGTGTGTTTGGCTCTTGAAAGGTGGCCTGGACAAGCAGCGCTCCTAGACACTCTGGGGCTCCCTCGCTGACTTGACATGCCGCCAGTTTCAGTGCTGAGCTGTAGCGCTACTTGAAGTGCTAGACCAGCAGCGCGCTACCTCTTGCCCAGGCTTTCGTGTCACGGCAATGGCAGTCACATCGAGGACATCCCAGGCAGGTGTCTCGACTTAGTCTGAAGTGTGCAATTGCAAGGATGGAGACGACGCTCGGATAGAAAGTCTGTGCGGATCTTACAGATGTGGTTTGTGCCGTTTTGTTCTTGTTTCATGTGAGAGTTCATGTTTGCTTGTCCGGGTTGGTTGCATTTCGGGCGCGTGGGAGCGCGCTCGTTGCATTTCGGGCGCGTGGGCGTTTCACGAGTTAAAAGTCGTAAAAGTTCTACGAATTTAAAGTTCTTAAAGATCTAAAAGTTCTTAAAGTTTTCAAAGTTCTACAAGTTCTAAAAGTTCTGAAAGTTCTGAAAGGTTTAAAAGTTCTGAAAGTTCTAAAAGTTCAACAAGTTTTAAAAGTTCTGAAAGTTCTAAAAGTTCTAAAAGTTCTAAAAGTTCTAGAAGTTCTAGAAGTTCTAAAAGTTCTGAAAGTTCTAAAAGTTCCAGCAGTTCTAGAAGTTCTAGAAGTTCTAGAAGCTAAAAGTTCTAAAAGTTCTAGAAAATTCTAAAAGTTCTAAAAGTTCTACAAGTTCTAACAGTTCTAGAAGTTCTAGAAGTTCTAGACTTCTAAAAGTTCTGAAAGTTCTGAAAGTTCTGAAAGTTCTAAAAGTTCTAAAAGTTCTAAAAGTTCTAAAAGCAAAGTTCTACAAGTTCTACAAGCTCTACAAGCTCTAGAAGTTCTAAAAGTTCTAAAAGTTCTAAAGGTTCTAAAAGTTCTAAAAGTAAAGTTCTACAAGTTCTAGAATTCTAGAAGTTCTACAAGTTCTAAAAGCTCTAAAAGTTCTACAAGTTCTACAAGTTCTAAAAGTTCTGAAAATTCTGAAAGTTCTACAAGTTCTAAAAGTTCTAAAAGTTCTAANGTATATGGTGGAAGCCGGAAAGTTGGAATGTGTCCACAGAAGCAAATTGATCCCAAGCCACAGGTTCCAACTTTGATCTTGGAGGCTAAAGTTGGAACATGGTCAGAAACTCGCCAAAGTGAAAGTTGGAACCTGTATTGCAGAAAGAAAGGAACTGCAATTACTAGGATCGCTCCAATATTGCAGAAAAAGAGAAACTACAACTGCTGCGACCGCTCTAGTATTACAAACAGAAAGAAACTGCAATTACTACAACTGCTCCAG
>BGNK01004545.1:12025-52458 GCA_003297005.1 Symbiodinium sp. clade A Y106
ATATCCATATCATCCATGGCCTAATCTTGATGACATCCACACTGGGTTTCCGGCCGGTCCAGTCAGAATGTTCCAACTTTGGAACATTATGCCAAGATTGGAACTTGCACAAGCTCGCTGATGGAGTGCTGACTGTCAGGGTGCATATGTTTCAACTTTTTGGCGTCCACTGTACCCATATATATATATATATATGTAATGATATGTATATGTATGTGTCTGATTTATATATATATATATTTATAATTATATCTATATGTATATGTATGTGTATGTATTTCTATACATATATACATGCACATATGTGTATGTACATCTGTATATATATATACATATATATATATGTGTATAAATACGTATATATGTATATATATATATGTATATGTATGTATATGTATTTATATGTATTTATATGTATTTATATGTATTTATATGTATTTATATGTATTTATATGTATTTATGTGTATATGTATACGTGTATCCTTCTTCTTGTTGTCCGCATTCCTACTCGTCTTAATAGTCTTGTCATTCGTTCTAAGAGCCGTCATCAGCGCATCATACACAGAAATCCCCAGGCCAGCCAACGTCCAAGAAGCAAGGCAGCACGAAACACAGCAGAAAATCTCACGCACCCCAAACGCAGCGAACACATTCCCACGCACCTGAAACGCAAGTAGCGCGCTTTTCCGTGGTCGTTCCACACTTCGTCGATCTCTGCACCCATCGCAGCCGACGCAGACTGTCGAGACTACCGCGCTGCAGGATATCGGCTGCTTCACGCAAGGCAGCTCCATCCTTCGACCGGCTAGTCAATCCGCCAGGGCTTCAGATCCTCAGCAGAGCAGAGAAGCGGAAGCCAAACGACGGATGCCACGACAGTCACAGTACTTCTCAGGTCGATGCCGGTTCTCGGCCCAGCCAACGGTTCCTGTTTTTAAGCTGCTGTTTTTGTTAATGGCGGTGTCAGGCTCTGCGCTTCAGACCTTCTGCTGCTGACTCAGCAAATGTCATCCACCTGAGTGCAGAGTGGATAATCCGTGGACCGCGCAGGTCGGCACCTGGCTGCAGCCATGCCCTCGAAGAGTGATGGGCAGTGGCCTCGTATGGCCTGTGCTCGTCCTTCTTTGCTTTGGAGCACTGTTGAGGCACGGGTGCTCCTCAGCTCCAGCTACAAGATGCAGAGGTGCCGGGCCACTGCAGTCCCAAATCAAAGGTGTTGTCTATCTGTCCTGGTTCGGCGCGCCTGCAGCAATTCGGCTCAAAGTCGGCTGGGGCCTGGCCCCGTGTCCGTGTGGGGATCACTTCAGGCTCATGATGAGATGGAATCCCAAGGCCGTTTGTGATGGTGTTTCTGCTGCAGATCGTGCTGCATGGTGTGTGGAGAACTTGGGTGGCCTTGCTGCACAGACAGCCCCGGTTTCTCAAGTGACCATCCCTAGACACAGTTTGTCGACCACCGAACACGGCTGGCAGATGTTAAGTCAGGTCTTGCGTATAAATCTTGTTTTCCACAAGTAATCATAGAATCGACCAGAGGGGGGTTTAAAGTGGGGTAAGGCTGCGAGGCTTCGCGCGCCTGGCGCAAGTGTCACCAGTGAGGGGTGTCGCACCACGGGCCTGGCACAACCAAGTTTGGGGGTTTAGGGTTTGGGGTTTAGAGATTTTAGGGCTTAGGGTTTTGTGTTTAGGCCACTTGATTGCGCGTTGAAACTCGTGAAAGACGAACACTTGGCTGAGGAGAGGGCCTCCGGTAGAGGAGAGGAAGGGAGCATGGGGTTCTTTCTTCCTGTATCCCGTGCTCGTTTGGATTTGCTGTTTTCGGGTTTAGGGTTAATGGTCTCGTGCGACGACACGCCCCGCCAGAATAGGTCCCATCCACCCGAAACCTTGTACAACAACGTCTCAGGACTGTCGAGCGAAGATGCGCAGTATAGAATCATGAGCGAATTTCCACTTAAGCTGCTTGTCGAATTCATCTGCTGGTTTCTCTGGCAAAAATCCAAGATGGCTTTGGGTGCCATCGTGTGCGAATTGTGAGGTTTCCTAAAGGCCTTTGGAGTCCTAGCGTGCTCTGCGACGGGCATGTGGCAGAAGAGCGTGTCTTGGCTGCGGTGGACTGTCTGGGTGAGTCGCGTGGATTTGTGAGGATTTTTTTGAGGTTTCTGAGAGGTAAGTGTAGTACTGGCTGCATCAAGGAGCCCTGTGGTGCATGGAGCATCTGGGCATGTCAGTGGAGGAAGCTCAGTGCAAAGAGCTGACCTCAGCCGCGATTTTGTTCCTCTCTCTCTTTCTCTCTGTCAACTCGCGAGGTGCTGAGCGAGTTTCATTATGCATTCTCCGCCACTACCACAGCGGATGCAGGATGTATCTGCTGTGATATCTCCGAATATCATTGTACCACGTCAGCACTCGCCCGGGATGATCAGCACCTGCGAGGAGATGACACTCCGGCGTCCCCGTTGGCGGATGTGTGCTCTGTACAGCCGGAAGCAGATGCCGCGGAGACAGAAAGGCCACAGCACATATCTGTCGCCTGGAGCCTACGCTCAGCAAGCAGCTGTGGCCCTTTCAAGTCTCCCAACTCCGCTCGCTGCCTAGCCGACCCTGTGGATCCTGTGGGCTTGAGAAGGTCAAAGCCGAGATCGACGCGTTGCTCGTGCCGGACGGGCCTGTTGGCTGAGCATGCAACCAACGAAAACGACAGTCGAAGCTGCGGCTGATAACTCAGGAATGGCTGGGATCCCGGCATTATGTGCGACGGAGTCTCTGCCGGAGATCGGGCCCGATGGTGTGTTTCAGAGCTGGGGCTGACTGCGCAGCAAGCCAGGTGCCGCAATGGGTCTTCGCAATGTAGTGCATGCCTTGTCAAGAAAATGTCATAGGAGGGGGGGAGATTGGTGGAAGAAGATGGAAGAAGAGAGAGAGAGTGTGTGTGTGTGTACGTGTTTGTGTTCGTGTGTCTGTGTCTGTGTGTGTGTGTGTGGGGGTTGCTTGGAGAGTGGCAGTACCCTGCTGAAGACGACAACGAAGATAAAATGCAAAGAAGTGGGGGGGGGACGAGTGCGGGCGGTCACGGCTACAGCCGTGCACCTTCACCACCAGCCGTGCACCTTCACCACCACCACCACCACCACCACCACCACCGCACGACAGTGTTTCAAGTCTCCTAGCAGAGTCAGGCCCTTCTGAAGAGAAGTTTGCACAGTCACTGCAGGAGCCGGCTGACATCGGATTAAGGAGTCAAGCTAGTCAGTCCTGATTGCACAAGGGCTTGCTTGTGTCGATGTTGGGTTCGCGGTTAGACGTGTCTTGGATTCCGGGCGCTCTCGAGGCCACACCGAAAACTAGACCATTCACCTGCCTTGCGGGACAACCCATTCGGCTTCAGATGGTGCATTCACGAATAATTAGTGGCAACACCTTTTGGAGCTGAGGCTGGGAGGTGAACAAGAGAAGGTGTGTCCAACAGGGCTGGGGGGGAAGCGGTGACAGCTCACATGCGTAGAGTTCTCAGCCGTAGACAGAATCAAAGCGAGGAAGGGCGCGATCTCATACACGTTGTAAGGGCTCGTGATCTGTTGGAATATTCGTCCATCTACGGCAATTGTCTTGAAGGGTCCTGTCCATGTGCACGTAGACACATCCGTTGAGTCAGCTGACCTGACATGTCACGCGACCCGGAAGTACCCAAGACAGGGCAGCTCTGCTTCATTTGTCACTTCTGTGAACGTGCTACGTTCCTGTAGCAAATCGCAGAAAGCATTGTGTGCTGTCCGATGACACAGGGACCGTGTTGTGAGCGAGTACGCTACCAACTTTGGCAAAGCAATTCCCTTGCAAGAGCGTGGTGTGGTGGTATCAGCATCCGGTCAGCACTGGGTCCTTTTCTTGCAGCTTGCTCTGCAGAAGCGCGAGAATATCGCGGCAAGGACCTCACCTGGATCCCTTTACCGCCAGCAGATGGGGACCTTCTTATCTGGCATGATGAGTTCGACTACACAGGCAGGCCTGTTTGTCCGTGATTCTTCCTGTGTCGCTCCTACTGCGGTTTGTGCGTCAGGCCCTCCGGATCCATCCAAATGGTCGTTCGAGCTTGGAGACAGTGGCTGGGGGAATGGCGAACTTCAGTTTTACACTGACTCGCCAAAGAACGCCTATGTTTCGGATGGATGCCTTCGAATTAGAGCCTTGCTGGAGAAGTGTGGGTCGCGTGACTTTACATCCGCTCGTTTGACAACGCTTGGCAAGAACGACTGGCAACACGGCCGCTTTGAGGCACGCGTGCGGCTTCCATGTGGCCGTGGCACATGGGCAGGAATCTGGATGATGCCCACAGCTGGCGAACCCTGGCCCACAGGTGGTGAGATTGACATCGTTGAACACGTAGGGCATGACGCGGGCCGAATTCATGGAACCGTGCACACTGCCCTTTGCAACCACCAGCAAGCCAGTCAAGTTGGGGGCATCTTGCCCCTGTCAGTCGATCAGTGGCATACTTACGGCATCGAATGGAATGCGGAGCGAATTGACTTTCACTGTGATGGCTTCCGGTATTTCAGAATTTGCAAGGACCTTTGAGACAGCCAGTTCCAGAGCCTGCACACTCATATCGCATGTGCTGGTACGGGTTTCGGCTAGTAGCCCCTCAGCCCTTCCTCTAGGCGTCCTTCGCCTCTATCCATGCCAGTTCTTCCCATTCCCGCGTTCTGTCTTTTTGTTGGGCAGTCCACATCTTCCGCTTTAGCAGAAATCGGGCATCACAGCATTCCAGGCTGCATGCTCCAGCTTCAAAATTTCAAGTCCAACAGTTCTTTTGCATGGTCTGTTCAGAGCTCACAGTAGCGCGCAAAGGCTTGCTAGGATCCCTGTTGCTGTAGAGGTTCAGACAGGGAGTCAAGATTTGGGCCCATCTTGATCTCGACGGAAATTCTGCTGCAAGCTGCAGCCAGTCTTGGGCGAACTCAAACAAAATCTCGACCGGCCGAAACTTCGTAACAGTTCTGCAGTCTAGCAATCTCCTTGCAGGACGGTGGTGCCAGCAAGGAAGGGTGGCCATTTGACACGCCTTTTCACCTCATCATGCGGCTTGGTGCATGTTGGCATCGATCCGTCGTGCGCACACAGTCTCCTATTTTTTTTTCTGCTTGCATCGCTATGGGATGGTTCTTGTCGGCAGGAACTTGGCCGTTGGTGGCAACTGGGGTGGCCAACAGGTGCGTGCATTGACTCCATTTGCGATGTCTGCACCAGAATTTAGCAGGTTTGTGCTGTAGATGCTCTGCGTATCTGAGCTACTCTTGCCAGGGCATCGATCGGACGGCTTTCGAAGGTGATGGGCAGGTTATGGAGATTGCCTGGATACGTGCTTACAGACTTCAGCACGGCCCACCCGAAGAGATGTGATCCGGGACATCGCTTTCCAGGCTCAGTGGACGAACGGCGATGGCCTGCATCCACAGCACCGCCAACAGCAATGGAAGCAGCAAGGAGGGATGCGAGCTCTGCCTGGCAGTACCGGCAGCAACGTCCTCATGACTTCCTCCAGCAATTCCAGCATATGGGGAGAACATGGTGGCACAAGAGGCCCGGCCGCCCACGAGGGTCGCGACTTCTTCGCGACTTGTCCAAAGACGAGCGCGGGCGACAAAAATGCATTGCAGGTCGCATGCCCGAAGAGGGAACGGCTTTGGGTGCGCTTTTGCTCTGTTCGATTCATCGTTGGCGCAGGCAAAGGGCCCATCTCTCTGTGAGCTTCCCCAGTTCAGGCGCAGTTGGAATGACAGCCTGACAGCATGGTTTTGCCGTTGGCTAGCGCTACGACTTGTCTTTCATGTCAAAGACTACCAGACTACCAGGCGGGAGCACATTATGTGGCCTTCAGGGCTCTAGCCATGCGCTTATCGGAGGTACCATCACCGAAAGCTTATGTGGATTTGGAGTGCTGCATCGAGTCAGCCCTGGCACTTCAAAGCCGCGAAGACGATGGAGCTGCAGTGAACCGAAACAAACGAATGTGTAACAGTGAATGAACAGACACGCGAACCCCTTGAATTCATGGAAGCTGTTTTGGAACACACAAGGCCCACTGTGCTGGGATCTCGCGATTCCGTTTGCGAAATGCCACCTTTGGAACCAACATCGCTTGATTTGTTTGTCAATGAAGACATGGCAGAGCGGACGTATTCCAGCAGATAGGTGCTTGATTTGCATGATAGACAGGCAGGGGACGGCGGCAGTTGCCAGCATTTTCTCCAGGATGTTCGACCATCTGTGCTACCTTCTTTCTATTATTCCCACCGTTGTGGATCTTTCTATGCTTAACATAGAAAGCCACGCTGGTCATGAAGGAGATGGTAGAGCTAGGTACTCCCTTTCGGCTTTGCCGCTGGTAGGACACATCCTACATCATCTCATCTAATCACCAAGCTTCGTCGAAACCCAAGCCCAATGGCTCACGGAAGTTGTCATGAATGCCTCGAATCAGCTCGAGCCCACACACCCAGCTGTGAAAGAAAACGTGCCGATTACCGACCGGCAAGACACTAACATAACAAGAAGCCACTCCCCTTTCCTGCCATCTGTGGCCGGGACATACCCGCCTGGTTGCTTACGCTTTACCAGCAACTGCACGACTCCGACGGCGTTTTCCGTCATTCCCCGTTCGAGCGTGTCGAGTCTTCTTTGCGGCTTGCACCAGGCCGTCCGACACGCCAATAAACGAGAAGGAGAAGTTGCTGTTCAGGGCCACGGTGGGGGCGTAGACTGTGCTGTCCTGCAGGAAGAGCGCCTGGAGCTACACTTTTACCACCTCTCCTTGGGCAAGGCAAGCGTTTTTGGGCGCTGTCTCGGTCGAAAGTTCCGCCGGCGGCGATTTCACTTCGCAGGTAGATCCAGAAACTTTCAAGACGGAGTTGATGTTGGCGCTGCTTGGCGTAGGATTTCCACAGGACCTATGTCGACAGCATCAGGTTTGAAGTTCGTGTATTCGTACGCCAAATAGCGTGTCCCGCAGGAATTGTTGGCCAGTCTTGCTGTTGGCTTGCGCGCAGGCTGAGCGGGGATGCTCTGTTTTACGAGCGGGTTTCAGTGCACGAAGGGTTGTCCGAGTCGTTTGCGGGAGTTAACAAAGCCGCCCCTCGCGCGTGCCCGTGTGTTTTGCAAGGCTCAGTGATAGCCGAAATCCGGGGCCCTGCGAGCAGCATGCTGCAATCACAGCTTTTAGGGAATCTTTGGATGTGTTTGCTTGCCCGTTGGTCGCGAGACGGCAAGCAAGCAAATGAAAATGCACGCTGAGGCAGAAGTTGAAGTCGCTGCCCGTGTACAGCATCCAAGTCATGGGCTGCCAGGAGGGCCAGCACGCAACCAAGCAACCGGCACACAAGCGAGTATATTGCGGCCGGAAGGCACAGTCGGCAGCTAGTGCTGCGGCAATGGCAGCAAATGCCGGGGTCAGCCGCCTCAGATTTGATTGTTGAAGCCGACTAAACTTTGCGAAGTGTGAGTTCTGCTTGGTCCTTGGTGGTGCGTCAATGTCTTGGCAAGTGCAGGCTCAGGCAGGCCCTCAAGAAGCTCTCCCTGCGAAGCTGTAAACTCGTGCAAGGTCTTGCCGTCAAGACTACCAACATTAAACGAATCCGATGAGGCGGGAGTATATTTCGTTGACTGCTTTGTGACGCAGCATGCCGATGTCAGTGCATGTCAGTGGCCATCACTGTGTTAGCCGTCGAAGGATGTTCCTGGGGCCGATTGCATGGGACAAGCAGAGTCCACGGCAGTGGGTTCAGATGACTCCTCAGCAATGTGTGGTGTTACATGGCAACACTTACATCTGTGTGCCGGCTGCATCCAGGCCGCGCCAGTGTCGGAAACCCCACTAACAGCAGTGACAAGTGCTGACCTCAGCCATGCTTCGGGCAGGTTACTGCTTAGCGTACTGCGCAGCTGTTGTTAGTTGAAGACTGTGTTTCAAAGGCTTTTGCTCGCGCTGTTGCACGCATGCTCGCAGAACATGCAATAACACCGCTTTGACGTTCCCTCTAAACCTGTTGCCGCAAGGCTGCCTCACACACGGCTTCTTACAACTCTTGCTGGGAAGTGTCGTGTGTGTGTGTGTGTTTCGGATGCAGCAGTTCTTCGTGCATGCGCAGGCTCAGCACCCCTGGATTTTCTGACTCTAACTGCCCCTGAAAGGTTTTCGTTTCACAACTGGCCTGTCATCACCTGGAGCACCAACTCCAACAAAGCTTTAGCAGGTGAGGGATGCTGGCCAGGGGACCTGCGGCAAAATGGGCCAAGCTTCGGTAAAGATCTAGCAGGAACTCTTTCAGCAATTCCCGAAGCCCAAAGCCACATGCTTCTGGGTACCGTAAACTCAAGGCTCGCCCTGTGCTCAGCTGCCCGGAGCTTAGCATCCGTTTGGCTGTGAAGAGCAAGCCCAACTGATTGTCGCGGAGGCCTCTGTTGACTGAACATTCGCAGCGAGGCACTAGTGCCGGGACCCGGCATGTTCTAATCTGCGCATAATAGCTTCCGTGGAAGCACCTTGAACTGTGTATCGGCGCAGCTTTCCAGCCCACCGAGGTGCAGAGAGTCGCACTCCCCTACTTTCGGGAACGCCTAACCGAGATGCGATCTTCTCGCCCGACCGCAGAAGCAGGACGCGAAGCCGTGTCCTTTTGAATCGCTGGACGGGAAAGCTCCAGATCGTTTCTTTGCGGGCTTCTGTTCTGCTGCAGGCAAACGGGATTCCGTTCCCAGGCTGCACTGCCAACTGAGCGGCGGAAGGTTCGCAGCACAGCCATCGCATTTTGTGTCTGTAGCCGGGTAGCCGTCAGGACTACATACTATCGGCCAGTGCCAAACCCGCTTGTCTTGGTTTTGTTTCTGCAGCCATATATGCTCAACTCAAGTGCAGCATCTACCCAGCGGGGTGCATGCAATGCCAGCTGCCCCCCTTTCAAGCGAGGAGATACGCAGCGGTTTTCTTGCGTTTGTCGCCACAACTTGAACGATTTCGCGCAAGGAGCACCGAGCACTGGTTGGGCTTCCTGACCGTGGCAGACGTGTAGTAGGCCTTACGAAGGTGGGTGACAATCAGCGCTGTGAGGTTCGACGTTGTGTGATGATTTTAATCCTCTTGGGTTCTCACATCAGATTTTATAGTGTTTTCTATGCAGCTCAGTTGCTGTGCACCCTGCGGCTAACAGCCATGAGAGAAGAATGTTTGAGTGTAGAGCGACACTTCAAGTCACTGCCCTGTCAGCACTCGACGGTTGCCGCCTAGCTGCATTGTGTCATGTGCCTGGCCTAGGCAGGACTGAAATTAGGGGAGCGCGAGGAGTGGGGGGCGAGAGAAGCTCCCTGTCTTCCCCTCTGTCCTACCAGGAAGTTTGCAGAGTAACGGCTCTCGTTCGCAAATTCGGAGCCCAGGATGAAATCATCTACGGCTTAGACTTTGACAGGTCCGGCTCCGACCCTCATCGGGACCTGAAGCCTGCAGTGGACGCACTGTGTTGTTTGTTTGTATGCCGATTCTTGACAGGAGTACATGAAGCAGTTTGCTGAATTCGCTGGTGTTCCTTCAGGCCACAAGCAAGGTGGCTGCCTTGTTGCTCGCCCTTTCATACATTGACTTTTGGTAGCTGAGCGACCGCCACAAGTCATGAACGTACCTGCCGCAGGTCCCGAGAACAAGAAAAAGCGCAGAGCTGTTCTAAACTACTGTGCCTTGCAGGCATTTGGAACTGTTTGTTAGCTGACCTGCCTCCTCCAACTGCCGAGGCTCACAGCTTACGCACCATGTGGACGAGAAAAGCCCACATGAAGAGTTCATGCAGCGATTTAGCTGCTTGGCTGCTGTGATCGGAGCTTGACACGTCTTACACCATGTAGGTCCTTCACATTTTCTTCTAAGTTGGGCGCGCTTATCTGACTCTCCGTCTGCTGCAGTTCTAGCAAGCTCTCGGATGTCTTTTCCGCTCCTTCGGAATGTTTAGGTTTGAGCTCATCTGTTCTGCTGTTTGTGGGCGCTCTGCAGCCTCACTTCCGAGCATACGCATTGTATGCCTATTTATGTGTGTGTATATATATATATATATATGTGGTACCCTCCTCCCCGGGATCCACACCTTTAGTCTGCGTGTGTCTAGTATGCCGGTATGGCCCTGATCTGCGCGCTTCTCTCGTATCTGTGTACATGTACATGCATATACGAACGTACGTCGTGACATACTTGTATCTGTCCATCTGAAACAACCCCGCAATCAATCAAGTTGGGACAATCAGCCTATCCCTCGAAACAGTCCCCAACAAACCAAAAAGACCAATGCCCATAAGCCAAGAAATGATCATATTCCTCGAGACGGTCCCAAAACAGCAAAAAAATACTAAAGCCCATAAGCCAAGAAATGAGCATATGCGTATGGCCCGGCCGACCCACCAACGGATCGACCGGGCTTCGGTGTTTTTGTTCCTTTTTGGACTGTCTCGGGTGATACGCGAATTTTGACATGATGGGACACTGTCTTCGAAATAATGCATAGAAAGGCTCTGAACAAACCTTGTAGTTTTGTAGATTGCGCTTCAGGATTACACATCACTAAGCCTTGACACATATTTGTTCAATACTTTAGTATAACTATGTCCTCTACAGAAAAGAGAACCTTGTCATTAGCCTTCAACTTCCACTGGTCCAGCATGGAGACGGGATGGAACCGTGAGAAGAATATCAGAACAGCGACAAGCATTTCAGAACAGCGACAAGAAAATGTCATGTCACGCAATTCCGCTTGTAGTAGCTCATGGTTGGTGTGTAGATATATGTATAATATGTATATATGTATGTACATATATATACACACACGTATAGTTGCCATGGTTTGGGTGTATGCTGTTATATGTAACATGTTCGCACAAGAAAACCAGTGACATGTCCGCACAAGAAAGCCAGTGTATATATATATATATGCTACGCTTTGCAACATGTCGGTCGGAGCCGCTGTGCGCAGAGCCAGGCGCCAAGGCTCGCTGTTTGCAAAACTAAACACTGCATCACTGCTGCTTGTAGTCCGACTGCGAACCAAGAACCTCGTCTGGCTGTGTCCGAGTTGCGAGAGCGTAAACACAGCATCACGACCCGCGCATCTAATCATCCACATCCGCAGGGCGATGATTTGCGGATTGAGTGGGTCGGCAGCCACCTCAAGTACCCGATGCCGCGAGATGGTTACTGCGGTTGGCACGCCTTAAAAGCGGGCCGCAGCGATGTCGGCTTAAACGATTTCCTCGATGTTCCGCGGCTTCTCATTCGGCAAATTTGAATTGTATGCAGAATTCATGTATTTCAACTGCATTACAGGTCAGAGATTGGCTATGCCAGGGACGCCAAAGTCGTGAAGCAAGAGCTAGAGGTCGCCAAATTTCTTAACGAAAACACATGCAGAGCAGGGCTGCTCGTTTATCCAGAACACCAAGAGGCACATTCTCTCCTTGGATTCGTGGCTAGATGCTGTCAAGTGAGGGGTTGTCAGGGCCCTGATCAGTTTCTTGCTTTTTTCCAGGCCATCGAGCGGGTGCTGGTTTTGGCATCCAGGAGCTGCGGTCTGTCAGTGTGCCTTTGTAATGCATAGATTAACAAATGACGCAGCCTTGCAGGATGTGTCCTGGATTGCACGGACATTGGAGATCCCCATCAAGGTTTCCGTTGATGAGGAGGTTCGGTCCAGATCATTCCAGCTTGTGAATTTTCAGATTTCCTGTCAAGTGCAGGCTTTTGACCGCATAAAGAGATGCGGCACTGACGAGACCGTAAGCCGAGACCAGCTTTTTGACTGGGCCTGGCTGCAGTGTCCAGCGTGAGCCGTTGCACCTGTACTTCTCGTCGTGGGAGGTTCTCGAGGTTCAGACGAGAGAGGTGCTTGTCATTGGGATCTTCTTCAGGCCGGAACTCATTCATGCAGCAAAGTCAGTGGCGAGTGGCTTTGCTGTGAGATTGCCAGCAGACTGGAGACTTTTGCTATTTGTCTGATTGCAAACACTTGTTTGTTGTTGCCTGGCTCACAGAACGGGGTGAGCATGGGGCAGCTGCAATGAACAGTGTGTAAGTTTACTTGCACAGCACCTTATCTTCGAAGGCAATGGCATCATTGCAGGCACATCTGAAACCATACACAGCCCCGCACCCCCGCACCCCTGCACCCCCGACGACATCTCAATGACCCAGAACTGACTACCAGCAGCTTGCCAGATACGGCCATAGATGAAACACCCAAAACACTCTGTCCGACGCTAGAGTCGGTCGAGGGCTGCAAGCACCATGGAGGAGGAGTCCCCGAGGGAGAGTCCTGCGGCTCCGTCTGAGAGTCCTGCGGTTCCGCTTAAGCGCCGGAAACTCGTCTACGCTGTCATAGACGAAGTCGCATATCCAGCAGTTCCCGCAGACAAACCAGACAAACTACTGAGATGTCTGGCGAGGCGCTGGGCAGCATCTCAAAAGGAACATGTGGGTGGGTTTAGCACACCGTTTCCCCAAACAAATGATGATTGGCGGGTCTCGTGTAGCTGCTTCCGACACACAGGCTGCCATGCAGCAGAAGGCAAGGCTTTCCAGTTCCGTGGTTGCTGGGAAGGAAACATCTTCAATCTGGCCGTATCTTCAGCTGGAAAATGTAAAGGCCCAGAGCGCATTTGCCGGAGACCCCAGAAGCAGTCATTGGAGCACCAGCTCACGCTTGAGCAACGACTTTTGGTTCACGAAGCAGCCGACACGCTGCTGGAGACTGGACGGAAGGTTTCTTGAGTGCAAGATCCCCAAGTTTTTTTCGTCTAGTAGTTTCTTTGGACTAATCATAAATAAGATTAAATAAGTGCGGTGCACCAGCGACTTCGAAAGTTCGGGTTGGCTGTGGAGCGCATCCGCTCAGTCCTGAAGCAGCGGAAGTCAAGCGGCGCACCCACTGCTTTCAATCGCTTTGCGGACAGTGNGACTTCGAAAGTTCGGGTTGGCTGTGGAGCGCATCCGCTCAGTCCTGAAGCAGCGGAAGTCAAGCGGCGCACCCACTGCTTTCAATCGCTTTGCGGACAGTGCGAAATTGTTCAAAGACGCAAATGCCAAGCTGAATCCGGAAATTTTGCGCATCACCATTCTCCAAGAAGATCCTCTCAAATGGGTTGCAGTCCTCTGTCCTCTGTCCTTTTATAGCGTCTCGCCGCGACGAAGCCTACCAGGCCAGCTTCGAAACAATGCCAATCTCAGTCTACTGCTGGGCCGCAGGTACTACATCACGGCCGATTTCACTCGACGTAGGGAGGTGACGAAATACAAGTATGGCTGTGTCAGCCGCTCGATTGCAAAAATGAGATCCGATGCTCTCTCTCACACACTCACTCTCTTTGACCATCTTCCACCCTGCTTGGCTGTCTTGCTGGCTTAAATGCTCCCTGCTGCAGAAACACCTGGGAGCCACCGTTTCGATACTTTCGCTAGCCAAAAGCACGCAGATGCGGCTCCCTCTCTGCAGTCTTCCGAAAGACTCTTTTTTGATTTAAGGTGTGTTGGTGTTTTGGTATTTAAAGTTGAAAGCCTTTGTTTAAGGTGTGTTTAAAACACTGATTTTAAGGTGTGTTGTTTTGTGTACTTTGCATGTATATTCTCTGTGTTTGCACACAGGAGCTCTGTGGCGAGCTCCTCGATATGCAGCAGTGCATGTCGATCGGATCATCATCATGCAGGCATGCATGTATATGCATTCGATCATGTTCATGTGTGATGCACGGCTCAAGTTGTTTGGAAGCCCTTGTTTTTTTTCGCTCCCGGTGTGCCATGGCATTGAAGGATCCTATCGATGACGTCGACATGAGCGACGACACCGGTACCGCGACGATCGAGATCGAGTGGAGCTGGTGGAATAAACCGAGCCAACACTGGCCTGGTTTTACGAGATGGCAAGTACTACGGTGGGCTAAACGAACCCGCCCCTGGGCAATGAACATGCAGTTTTCCATTGTTTAAAGATAAATTAAATTTAAATGATATATATTTGGATCCTTGTCCGCCTCATGCCAGGTTGGATGATGAAGATGTCGAAGGTACACTACCGTGAGCGACGGTCTCGACGACCTCTGAAGGTACACAGCAAGTTCGAGCGGCACTGATCGAACTGTACAGACTCCAGTGCATGAGACATGCACTGCCACGGAATCAGCATGAATGCTTGTCATGATCCCGTTTTCCATCCCTCGACTTGCAGTGCCCCCAGCACTGCGAGACTACTAGCTCTGCAGGCCTGTGGCGGGCCCCTCTGGCCAAAGCCGCTTGGCTCACGTGCTGAGGGAGGGCTGGCGGGCCTCTTGCTGGAGCGCGTTTTTGGCCTCTGGGACTCCAGAGCTGCAGTGGCCCTCCGGCACCTCTGCTGGGCTGATGTAGCCAAGTCGGCCAAGGGTGTGGCCAAGTTTGTGGCTCAGAACCCGAGAGACTTCTTGCAGGTCTTCGCTGTCGCAAGTGATCACTATGTCTCCAAGGCACGTTTCCACAGCAACCAAGGATTGCCGATCCCAGCATGCATTTGCGGTCACCCTCTTCCTGACAGGGCACACGAGTGGACGTGTGCCTCCCACTGCGGGACTGAGGACCCGATGCAGCCCGTGGGCGTCCTGCAGGCTGCTCTCGCGTGGCCTGCGCATCTAAGGACTGGAGCTGAGAACATGCGATTCCTGGCTCAAGTGGTGGCAGTGCGCCGCAGTACCTTGACGGAGCGCTACGGCGCCGTCCCCGAGGACGAGGAGTAGTCCACCTTCGACGCCTGCAGCAAGTGCGAGCTCCACTACTGCAGCTGACAATTGGACTACGTTTTCCATCGATCACGGTGATGGACTCATGCTTAAGAGAAAAAGCGCCTGAGAACGGCATGCTGGCCTGAAGGAGCTCGCAGATTGCCTGCGCCCAGCTGCTTTCAAAAGCATGATTTAATTGAGGTTGATCGTTGGTTTTCTTCTAGCTGTCTAGCTTTTTTTTCGGCTCAAGCTTTAGCTAGATCGCCATGTCGTCGACGGCTCGGGCGGCGAACTCAGCTTCTTGGCAGGAGCTTCTCAGGATCCTGAAAGCATCCCTGGATGCCGGATCCGTGGAGACTTGGAAAGAGTCGAAGTGCAATGATGCTCCTGGTGTTGGTGCTCTGTTCCAGACCTGCATCGTCGAGACCCTGGCATGAACTCCCAGACCAGTGAAGAGCCAGCTACAGAAAGCCCTGTTAGAGGGCTCCTGGGGGTTGACATCCGACGATACCAGAGCACTATCAGCCGCGATCGTGGACACCATCAGCACATGCAGGAACATCAAAAAAAGCATGTCGTCGGGTTCCAAGACAGATCCTGCATTGAGGCAGATAATAGCAGCTCTTGAGGGCAGCAATATGTTGCCCATTCGGAGATCGTCGAGGGCGAGCAGTACTGCCTCGACGAACTCTCGAGGCAAGCATGATCAGAATGGATCTCAGGAAGCCTTGGTTGAGCCTCCTCGAAAGTCGAAGTCGGTCAGTCCGAAGCCGCCCAACTTGGGGCCACGATCGAGCTGCAAGGATCCCGAGGACCACAAGGAGAAGGATGATCCACTGGAGATCTCCTCGACGTCAGGCATTGATATCGTGGCTACCCCTGTGAAAAAGAGGACCTTCAGCATGGAAGACCTGAGAGCATCTGCAGTTTCCTTTGGCCTTGCCACCCCCAGCCCGCTGAAAAGTGGCTCCGGCAGCAAGGATGCTTCGAGTGGAACTTCTTCGAATAACACGGAGGCTGCTGCTTCTTCGGGTAAGGCTAAGGCGGCCTCCCGTGCTGCAGTCTCCTCGGCATGGGTGGATTGGTCCGAGAAGCTAGTGAAGAGGTTGTCCTCAGACGGCCAAGTTGAGGTGGCAGCCTCATTGAAGCCCGGTGACAATGGGTTTGTTGTGGCCACCTTCGCTTCGGACTCCACCCCCTGCAGCCCAAACCCAAGAATAAGGCCAAGGCGAAAGCCAAAGCAAAGGCTAAAGCAGCCGTCATAAAAAGCCCGTCGCTTCAGGCGATGATGGTTATGCGAAGAGCGAGTCTGAATCCGAGGATGCAGCTCCAGCTGCTCCTGCCGCTGCTCTGCAGCTCCGAACGTTGTTCCAAAGAAGCCTGCTGCAGCTGCGGAGGCGGAGGAAGACTTCGCAGGGCTTGAGGATTTCGGGCGGTACTTCTGCACTTATGCCGCTGAGAAGGCCTACATCCAGTTCAAGATGCAGAACGGCAAGAAGAAGCTTCTCATCGGAGTGGACAGGGCTATTAGCCCGGGCTCCTTCACTGACGTACTCGAGGCCTTGTACGAATACTTGCAATTGCTTGTGGCCGATGCAGAGGGCAATCACACTTGGGACAGTCTGAGGCAGCAGTGTCGCGAGTACAGGAGTAATGTTCTCGGCAGGGATGATGCATGATTTTGAATGTTTGTTTTGGTAGAATGAAAGCATTGCATTGTAAAAGTGGTAGGACATGAATCATGCAGCCACTTGTTACTTCGCATCATTGCGAGCATGAGCACGATTTTGACACGATGGAGCATGATCTGCCTGGCCCGGTCTCACATGTCACATGTGTCGCTGACGAAGTGTGCCCGATTCCTGCAATATTTGCAGCAGCAGCCGTCAAATGCAGAAGGTTTGGGATCGCCTAAGTAGCACAGCGAGTGCAAAGGAGGCTCTCCTTAGTAGGAGGGCCTTCCTTCTACATTATACATATTATAATATATACTGTATATATTCTATATAGATATATGCTATATTAAATATATAAACTATATACACACACACATATATATATATTATAAACCTTGAACCCTTAAACCCGTGCTGTCTGCCAGGTACAAACAGCTCGTAGCATACCATATGTCATGACATATATGCATGCGTTCCTTTTTTTTAGAATTATATTTTAAGAGCGGCCCTCCTACACGGAGGCAGTGTGCTTGCAAACAACACTGCCTCCGACAAAATATTCGACCAAAACAAGCGATTGGAGATCACGTCCCATGTTGCATTTGGGCCGGCCATATTAAACACAAACCAGGCAGTGTCTCCCTAAACAACACTGCCTCCGATAAAAAACACAAGAGCGAACAACGATCGAAATTCCACGTCCGATGTTGCAGTGTTCAGAGGCCCAAACCACCTCCTAAGCTCAATGCCGCCAACACACCTTAAATTCCGAACCAACTGCCTTAAATAAGGTAGTCTACCTTAATTAAGGAAGGCAAACACCTTAAATTAAGTCTTTCCAAGCCAAAAGCCTTTAAACAAGGACTAAACACTCTAAATCTTGTGTTTTGCTCCGTATTTTAGAGCAGGTGCGTTCGAAAATAGAGTGTGAGGCGCCAAAAAGAGTCTTTTGGAAGATCTGGGTTCCTGCTTTCTTTGGCCAGAAGCGCCTGGGAGCCATTCACTGGCTAAAAGCATGCAGAGGTGGCTCTCTGTCTTGCTTTCCTTGGCCAGAAGCCCCTGAGACCCGCCGTTTCGATATTTTCACTGGCTAGAAGCATGCAGAGGTGGCTCCCTCCCTGAAGTTTTGCTGCCTCTCCTCGCTCTCTTAGAGCTTGTCCGCTAGCAGAAAATGAAGCAGAAACGCTTGGGAGCCACCATTTCGATACTTTCGCTGGCCAAAAGCACGCAGATGCGGCCCCCTCTTTGCAGTCTTCCTGCTTTCCTTGGCCAGAAACGCCTGGGAGCCACCGTTTCGATACTTTCACTGGCTAAACGCATGCAGAGGTGGCTCCCTCTCCTGCTTTCCTTGGCCAGAAACGCCTGGGACGATACTTTCACTGTGCGAAAAGCATGCGGAGGTGGCTCCGCACATGTGACAATTCTTTGTACACTTCCGTTATCCTTGCCAGACGAGGTGCCTTGATGTGCCGCAAGTTGGCGGGCGCGTGGTGGCGGTCGACACTGCTGATGATGGCTGCACCTCAGGACACAGACACACACACAACACATGAAGCTTGCTGCCAGTGTCGTCCATGTTGTCCTCGAGACATGGTGCTTTTGCCAGGAGTGCCGTGAGATCTACGATCAGGGCTTCGCTTTGCTCCGTGACAGCCTTGCCGAGGTAGGTCTGGGAATGCCGGCGCAGGTCAATTTGGACTGATATTTGGGGGCAAAGTGAAGCTACGGAGAGGCAATGAACACATGCGGACGAACTTGATACAGAACGACCGCAGAGGAAAGAAGCCAGCCCCCAGGGTGGCTCCTGTCAAAAAAACCCGTGCCAGACGCAGGCGAAAGCCGGTGAGATGCGGCGAAGACCTGGAAATGGCAGGAGCTCCCAGCCTGAAGCATCGAAGTGTTTGGGCGTATCTGGTTGACCATGCCGAGCGTGTTTGCTCCGTCCCGTGCAATGTTTCATCTCCTCATTGATGCGGTCCTCGCAAGATCGCGCAGGGCATGGGATGACGCTGAGGGCACATGGACATCGTACTACGAGCGCATTTACTTGAGGAAAGACCGTGTCAGTGCGCAGAAGTTTGGGCTGGACGAGATATGGGGATCGGACTGATGGAGTGGCTGCCTGAGTGCTAATGGCGAGAGGGCCCCTGGCTCAACACAGCAGCCAGCTGAGCAAGCAAATGCGAAGTACAAGCGCGACATGAAATCGCAAGGAAGGCTCAGCACTCACTCGGCTGTTGCAGAGGCTTTGCAGGCTCCAAGGGCAAAGCCGGTCTGTTGGAGGTTGCTTTTGACAGATGAGTACTAGTCCAAGGGCAAAGCCGGTCTGTTGGAGGTTGCTTTTGACAGATGAGTACTAGTAGTACTAGTAGTACTAGTAGTACTAGTAGTACTAGTAGTACTAGTAGTACTAGTAGTACTAGTAGCAGTAGTAGTAGTAGTAGTAGCAGCAGTAGTAGCAGCAGTAGTAGCAGAAGTAGAGTAGTAGTAGAGTCCTAGTAGTAGTAATAGCAGTAGTCGTAGTAGTAGTCGTCGGTACTAGTAGTAGTAGCAGTCGTAGTGCTGTAGTAGTAGTCGTCGTTATAGTCATAGTATTGGAAGTGCCTCGTTCTGGGCTTGTGCTTCTTCGTGCTGGACCCTGCCTGTCTTGGATGCTGGCTGGATTGTGCTGGGTAGTACATGTTGAGTACCATGTACTGGACATGCCTCGTTTCGGATGCTGGTTGGATTGTGCTTGGTTGTAGTATAACATGAGCAATCATCGCAAACCAACAAATATCTTTACTTACAGCCAGCAGGCACTCTGATCCGGCGAAAGCAGCAACAGCAGCAATAATTAGCTGAGAAGTGTTGAGAACTGCTGAATTGGCAGCCACTGTAGGGTTGCAACATCACAGTCAACAAATCAGTTTGTCGAATCTGTGAAAAATTGCTGAACTGGAGTCATGGCAATATTGAAAGCTCGAAGCAAGGGCAGAGGGCGGAGTTGGCCTGGGGGTGTCGGGAGCAGGCTCACGAGTCCAGGGCCTTGCCAGCTCTGCTACAGGAGTATAGCATTAGGGTGACTGGCAGCACCTTGCCCGCAATGTTGCTGGCGGGCTTATGCTTGCTTGTACTAGATTGGCTGCTGCCTGAATTTTGCCTGCTTGTAGTACGAGAAGAGTGCTGGAAATGCCTCCTCTCGGATGCTGGCTGGCTTGTCCTGTGGATCTGGAAGCTGGCTCTGGCTTATCATAGTTCTGCTTATCAACATGCGATTTTATGTTGTGGCTGGATGCTCAAGTCGAGGTTCATTCTGTTTCGATTGCGCCCTGATGTTGTAGAAAAACATCAGTGCTGCAAATGCCTAGATTGGCTGCTGCCTGGATTGTGCCTGCCTGCCTGTAGAACAAGAAGAGTACTGGAAATGCCTCCTGTCGGATGCTGTCCTGTGATTTGGAGCTGGTTCTGGCTTATCCTACTTCTGCTTATAAACATGCGATTTTATGTGGTGGCTGGGTGCCCAAGTCGAGGTTCATGCTAGGAAGTGTTGGAACACACAAGGCTTTGTTTCGCCATGATTGGCATGAGCTGGCTGGGTTATTTCGTCATGGTAATGAATTTATTGCTGCAACCCTTTTTGTTGTTGCCCTTTTGGAAGCTTGTGGGCTAGGTTCTGGCTTATCATAATTCCGCCTATAAACATGCGATTTTATGTGTGGCTGGGTGCTCAAATCGAGGCTTTCGGATGCGCGACCGTGTCACCTGTATTGGTATACAAGAGGCTCGAAATGCCCCCCAAAAAAGGATTGCAACCCCATTCAATTGTTTGGGCATCTGGGGCCCGGTTGCCAGGCTTGTAGTCTTCCTAGAAGGCAATCGGCAGCACCGACCCGAATATTTATTTCATTAATCCGACCCCATTTATTAATCAAAGGTGAACATTACACAGTTGGTCATTTGTTCCCCCGGGAAGCTATTGATCAACAGATGATGTTGAACATAGCTTGCTGTGCCCCTCCATAAATGTTTTCCAGCATTAATGCCATTCGTATGGTACAAACGGTCAGCAGCTGCAGGTGTGGCTCAGTACCACTGTAGAGTACGATGGAATCCGTGCGGGTATCTACTTGTGCGTTTTATCATGCATTCTTTAGGTGTGCGCTTGTGAACTTCTTTTACGACTGAAGGCTTTTGTTGCTCAGGAGTGTGGAAAAGTTCGTAGATAGGCACTGGTGTACCTTAATGAGAAAAGCAAACTTTCTGTTATTGGGGGAACCCACACCAATCAGTACCTCACATTAGTCGCATCGAAGAAACAAATCCCAGTTGAGCCAGGGTGCTGGTCCTGATATTGTTCGTTTGGGGTTTGCCTGCCCTAGAGGCAAGCTGTGAGCAGTGGACCCTGCCCTTGAATGCCGTCGATTCGCAGACTGCTGGCATTCGTGCAGATAATCCTGACGGCCCTTGCGATTGGATGTATTGCGAGGGCCGCAAAGTACGTCGGCCTTTCGGGAAAGATGTCAAGTCCAGCCCAAAAAAATCTTTCGAGGAACTCAACAAAGGAGATTTTAAGTACTTCGGCAGCGTGTGTTTCTGCTTTTGTTTCGTGTCTTCTTCTCACCCCTCCATGCCCTCGCTTGTTGATGTATTTTTGCATCTCCACACACGCCCCAAGATTGTGGTGCCAGGAACATGTGAGAATATGGCAAAGCAGCTGCGGAAGACAAACGCAGTCGAGTTGAAAGAACTTCTTCTGTCGGACGGCATTTTGGAGTCGGACGGCGATGGCGTGCGCTTTGTTCGGAAGCGGTGGGAGGAAACGTGGGGTTCTTACTGTCTGTGCTGGTATAACAAGGACCAGCCTGTGCGATGCACGTGCTGGTCCTGGGCCTGGCGCTCAACATGTCCGCATATGTATGCGGCGCAAGAATATTGGAAGATTCGTGAGTGGGTTGGTCTCAGGATTCGCCTTGTCCCCAAAGCGATGCCGTACAAACAGCGGATGCTGACGATGATGATATTGTGGGAAACCCCGTCGCGCGAGAGACGGCGCTAGCAAGAAGTTTAGGAGCCTGGTCCTGACAGTGCGAAAAGTGTAATTGTGCCATATTCGGGAAGCTTCACCTCGCCGGCGAATTGATCGCTTTACCGCACAGTTGCTTCTGGCAGGCTCTGAAAATGCCGAGCTCTCCTCCTCCTGATTCTGCGGTGGCCGACACCTCAGACAACGCGAAGAGAAAGGCTCTTAGCCACATGTCTGCGGCGAGGTCATTTCCGACTCATCTAGCGAACCAGCTGGGCACCCATTCTATCGTGAAACAAACTGAGACCTATGCGACTGATACTGCATGCTCAGGTGCCTACTGAGCGTGCTCCACCGTCCTCGCCCTCAGGCCAGCTAAGCGTTTGGACTGCTAGATCATAGAATGCTTGTGCCAAACATATCCTGCAATACTCCTGGGAAAATACGAAGGCTGTGCACAGAGCATCCGCGTGGCTACAGAGGAGGCGACGAAGTAGCTTTTGCAACCGAGGCATTTTAATAATGTTGCCGCCGCAGGTACGTTCAGAGAGCGCACTGGCATCGCAAGAAGCACACCCGAGTCGTGTGCATGAAGGCAGCGCTTCTTGCTATTAGCTTGCATTTCGTGTGGCCATTGGTTGCGCGATTCAAAGCCAAGAAGCCGAAGCTCTTCGTTCGTGTCCGTGGTGCACTCGCAAAGCTCCGAGCAGAAACACAGTTGCTGAAGGCCCGCAAAAAGGGCTCACCACAGGACAAAGCATGTGCTGCTGCAGAGGGGGCGCGATGCCGAATGCTGTCAAAGACGGGAAGTCGTGGTGAGCACACGCGTCGGAAAGCGAGAGAGGAGCTTCTGCAAGCTAGGAGATGTGCGCCAAGAAGAGTTTTTCAAGCCTTTGCAAAGATGTTCTCAAGTCCGTGGCTGGCCCAGAGAAGAGCTTCCGATTGCACCCGGATGCCATTGTGGCACTTCATGTTGGAGCACAAGCACTTCTGGAGGCCAGGACACGGGCATATTAAATTTATTAAATAAGAGATGTATTGCACTACTACCACTACGACGACGACTGCTACTATTACCACTACTACAATAACAACAACAAAAACTACTACTACTACTACTACGACTACTACTACTACTACTACTACTACTACGACCACTACTACCGCTACTACCGCTACTACCACTACTACCAGCACTTTGACGGGGAACTCATATTGATTGACAGCGATGTGTCACTATCTTTGTCAAAATTTGCATCGGATCAACTTCGTCAGATTTGCCTATCGCAGTTAGCTGCATCGGATCGCCTTCGTCAGATTTGACAAACTCATCCGAAGTAGCAGGAATAGTTTTGATACTGCCGACGATGCGTCAATATCAATACCTTTGCCGAATCTGCATCGGATCAAGTTCGTCAGATTTGCTTATCGCAGTTAACTTCATCGGATCGCCTTCGTCAGATTTGACAGACTCATCCGAAGTAGCAGGAGTAGTTTTGATATTGCCGACGATGTGTCAATATCAATATCTTTGCCAAATCTGCATCCGTTCAACTTCGTCATATTTGCCTATCGCAGTTAACTGCATCTGATCGCCTTCGTCAGATTTGAAAGACTCATCCGAAGAAGCAGGATTATGCAGGAATAGTGTTGATATTGGTATTGACGATGATGCATCAATATTTTTGTCAAAAAAATCTGCATCGGATCGACTTCGATTTGCCTAGGGTAGAGAGAGAAGGGTGTCTCACGATTGCATTGTGCACCTCTGCTAGCCCGAGCCTGTCCACCACTAGTACCGTACCACTGCTATTGCACTGCCAGTATTGCTATTGCCGTGACATTGTAGTATTGTCAATCCTGCACTACTCTGCATGCTACTATCCCCCCCAAACCCCCGAACAATCACAGCGATCTGCAGGAGCTCATGGCTGACAGCCGTGCTCTTGCATGCCACGGACGCAGAGTCACAATGTGGCCGCAGGATATCAGATTGGCGATTGACATTCGCCGAGATCCTCTTCTGCAGGGCTGTCCGCGTGACTTGCCGGCTAGACCTGAACGCAAGCGCAAACCCGACCTGGTCAGTGCGCGGGAGCTGGCACAGGACGAGGAGCAGGACGGGGCAAAGTTCGTTGTGCATGCCGCTCCTCTGAAATACATGTGTCTCCAGCTTTTCAGACGACAGCCTCCGCAGGGATCTTAAGAACATGTGTATGCAGGACTTGATCCGCACGCGCGCAGAGCCTTGCTTGTTCTACTTGCCGGCGACTCTCGGGCCATTGAATGTTGTTTGAGCAACATTTTGAGTATGCAAACTATTGCGCCGTGAAGCTGGACAGCAGAACTCGCCCCCGCAACAGAACGCACGTCATTCTGAACTCCATTCTGTATTGTAAATCGGGCAGAGGCCGACGCATAAATCAAAGCTGGGTTTCGATAATCTTCCAGGAAGCACACCACTCTGACGAAATGCCTGTTGGAAGAATCCTGCGGGACAACTGCCATGCAGGCCTGGCCATGGGTTTCGGCATGCTGCTGTGCGTGTTGGAGTATCAACGAGAAACAGCAGCAGCTTTCAACACGAAGCCTACCCCCATAAACCTCATGAGCCCCAAACTCTTCGTTGCAGGTTCCGGCGGACGTGCTGTCGCCAACTTCGCCTGCTTCTCAGGTCTTTGTGCTTATTCTTGCCTACATGGGTTTTCTTAATTTTCGTATTTTTGAGGATTCAGACATGCTTTTTAATTGATGAGCCCGCCCGTGCGGCAGCATCGGCTACTTCTTGCAGATGGAGGGGCTCCAGCCCCTTTTCTGGGCTGGGGCCGGCGGCGTTGATCAGAGGGATTGGCTCTTGACTAAGAAATAGTCAGTTACCGCACAACCACCGAGTCACAATTGGGTTGAGTCGGCAGGGTAAGCCAGGTCAATAGGGGCTGTTTTGGTTTATTAAAGAATCGGTGTGTGCTGGCCGTCGGAGGTGGGCGGTGACGATCAAGGGGCTGCGGGAGTTCGAGGCGAGTGTGTTGCTGGCACGAACGTGCAGATATGAGCCGAGCTTTGGGGCTTGTCAATTTCTCGGATTCCTCGTTCAAGCTCCAGTTCGCTGTTGTGGAAGCTGTTGAAGATTTTGTGAAGCCACTACTGTCAAACAGGTTAAGCGCCCCATGTCAGCTTCCCGGTGTCAAGTTGAAGCAGTCTCAAACCGTAGTGATCATCATCCTGTCAATCATGTCTAGTACCAGCTGTATGCAGAAAGCAAACGACGCCCGAAAGCCGAAAATACGTAATACATACTTTCTTATCACTGACGCTGCGATGCTTTCCTCCGACAGGCTCGGAAGAAGTAGACAGCGGCAACTTTGACTGCAAGGCCAGCTCGGGCTTGATCAAACGGCGAAGAGGGAAGCGGTGCCAGGGGGGCATCGCTTGACCAGTGTCGTGCTGAGATTGTGTCGTGGGTCGGAGGGTGTCCCCTTGGCGTCGAAGGGTGCGGACACCCCGTATTGAAGCTCTCAGCATTGCCCTGGCCAGGTCTCAACAGTGCGAAGACTCTGGGCTTGAGTGGTGGTAGATGCTGCCGAGATCAAAAGACAACTGGCCTCGGATTTCGGATCGGCCGCCATCTGGAGGGGGGACGTGGCGAGTGCAGATCAGTCTCTCACGAGTTCGAAGGAACAGAGGCAACTGTCCTTCCTGTCTGTGGCTGCCGAGTCACTCAACCTGCACTGTGTCAATCAGGGCTTGTACATTTTTAGTGGTGGGTTCCCTTAGGATCGTGGCGCGGTTCTGATGCTTGTTTCCGGCGTGGTTACAACCCAACCTCGTCCAGCATGTGGTTTCATGTTTTACACAGTGCTTCATTACTATAAACTTCAGATCTACCCAACAATAAACGGGTTGTCAAGAATTTTCGATCACAAGTCAGGTCTTTGTCGCAGGTGACAGTGCAGTTGTCTCCAAATGGATCGCTGCGGTAAGCCCCCGAACCACTTGCCTCCACCCTCGCACAGCCCGAGATCGACCACTGCTAGCACATGCTAGGCAGATGGGATGAGGCCCGTCGTACCGACATCGAGCAGGAGGTCAGACAGCTTTTCGATCAAATCGGCGCAAGAGCATTGCTTCACAACATACACATACCGTTTGTCCGCTCTAGGTTTGCCAGGGTACAGCTTCTGTACGTTAGTGGATCTCTAGCCGAAAGGAGAAAGGTCCAAACTGTTACACTGCAGGCCCTGAAGGGCCATCTCGGGGACTACACAAGCATCACCCAAGGGCAGCAACGCAGGAAGCTGTGGGCCACTAGGAACAGAAGCCGCGAGGACAGGGAAAAGATCCGTGCCTTGGATCAGCTGGGAGGACTTCTGTCCCTCCACCCCGACCAGGTCAGAGACGAGCTGCAAGATTGACTATCAAAACCTGAAGCATCCTCCCAGCCCACCCGAGCGAACAGACGCTGCAACATAATTCGGGAATTCACTGCAGTTACGTGGAACCTACACGGAAAACACCTCACGGCCCTCAAGAACCTTCTTGACAGTGTGGAAGATCCTTTCGATCTCCCCGCTTTACAGGAGGTTGGGGGTTTCTCTGATGTCCCTAAAGGGGAATGGCGGACTGACTGCATCAACATAAGTGGATGCGACTAGAGGCTCTTTGTGTACCAGTCTCCTTTGGCACAGAGGTGCACTGCATTGCTAACTCGAGAAGAACTTGATCTTCAGGTCTACAGACGGCATGCCTTCAGCACGGGCTTTGTACTTCAGTGCAAGAGTGAAGGGCGGAACTTTTGGTTGGGGACAGCTCACCTGCCACATCAACAACGACCTGACGCGGAGGATGTGTGGTTGAGTGACTTGGCTAAAATTGATGAGGTCCTTGCTATGAGTAGGCACCATGATGTTGTCCTTTTGGGGATCGATGCCAACCAGAATTTGATGAATTCAAATCCTTGCTTTGCCGCACTGTCGAGACTGCAACTACTTGTCCGTCACCGCAGCTTGGAATTCAATGCGCCTTGTGGTAATACCTGGGTCGCACGCGGTGAATCCAGCATGATTGATTGGTTCTTGATGAGATGGCCCGTGATTGAGTGCACATATCACTTGCGTGAAGTTCTTCGTACAGCACTCCCCTCAGACCAAACCCTCTGCCAGGGTGCTTCTCAGGACCGGCCTACACAACCGGCCCCGCGCCCCAAACACGGCTGTGGCAGGTGGAGGGTTGATAGTTCCCGGATAGAGGCGGCAGCATGTGAGCCCTCCTTTCGATTTTCGCAGGAGTCCTTTGCAGCCCTCTGCCAGTCTGCCAGAGGCACTCGACACGCATGCCGTCACATAGATACCGAGACCCTCCACATGTCCAGGAACTAATACGTCAACGCAAAGTTTGCCAGAACCCCCAAGACCGTTCTCGTCTAGCTTCCGAGCTTGCGGCCGCACGACATGTGGCACAGAAAGTTGGGCCTGCTCCAAGCCGCTAGACAGGGGCACCCTTTTTGAAAACCCAACACAAAGTGTCAGGACCCACCCTGTGTGTTCCTTTTGGAGCCCAACTACTACGTTTTTCCCCAGGCAACTGTCTCTGCTGTATTGCGAGGGGGGGGGGCAGGACGGTCGCTAAATTGCACGCGACCTCCCAAGCCATAGCCCCTCAGACATGCCTGCTGCCATGGACCTCCTGACGCAAGGGTTGACGGTCGTCCTGACTCTCCTGGTCGTGACGATCGTGAGGGAGCTGAACGAATGGCTGCAGGGCAGACCCTCACAGCGGCCACCACACGTCGACGACTCTCCGAGTGAGAGCGGGACCGGCAAAGCTGAGGCCAAGACGGAACAGTCCGCGAGCTCAACACAGGAAGAATCCGCTGGCAAAAAGCTGGAAACGGACCAAGGGGCCACGACTCTCCCCAAGAAGTCGGATGCCCAACCGACAGCGGACGATGATAGCAAGAAAGCAGATGGCGGAGTTTCGCCGACTAAAGCTGGGGGACCAGGCACCAGTACGCCAGTGAGTGACGGACCCTCCGGCCCTACTGACCAGAAACCCATGGCGACTTCGACTGGAGGAGGACAGACGGCCCCTCAAAGCACAGGGAATTTTGGAGGGAGATCCCCTGGCCAGCCTGATCTGCAGCCGCAGGACCTCATGCAGGAGCTCCAGAGCTGCCATACAACGGTCAAGAACTTTGCGGCAAATGTCTCCAAGCTGCTTGGTGCGGGGACCTCGAACAGTGTCAACACGCTGGGCCCCGCTTTGACCAAGATGCAGTCTGAAGTGGATGGCTTGAGGAAGAGCCAACAAGCCATCACAACGGAGCTCCATGAACTGGGCAAGCGCACAGGTGGAATCGAGTCCATCTTGGGAGCGGTGACAGCCAAGGTGGCGAACACGGGTTCAAACGTGGACGCCATGAACAAGACGTATGATGCCCAGCTCAAGGACATCATGAAGGGTGTGGGTGCTGGAGCTGCTTCCACAAAGCAGCAGTCTACCGATCTGAGCACTCTGATCACTGGCAAGCACGAACATCTGGAACAGGGGATCCGGGAGTGCTTGAGGAAAGTCACGTCATGTGATTTTGAGTCACACTCGGCGGTGACGAAGCAGCTGACGGACATGGCGGACCAGATTCATGAGCTGGGACAGGAGCTCTTAGCTGCGCTGCACCATGTGCAAAGTCAGCAGGCAGCAGCTAAGGACAACATGTGGCAGGTGGTGCAGGTCTTGGCGGACAACATGGAGCAACTCCGGGTGATCAGGGACTACTGCGAACGCCCAATGCCGCTGTCAGTTCCCCAGGCACCTGGCCCGCACTCCGCCTCCCTATGAGCCGTCCTTGCCCCGCCAGCTCCACCTGCAAACGGCAATCCCGCACAGAGCTCCGCCGGCCCACGCGTCCCATGTCAGCATCGACCATGGCGAAGGGCGGAACATGAATATCCCGCTGAGCAGAATGCATCCGTAATCCAGGTGTGGGCAAATGCTCCACAAGGCGGTGACACGCTGGCATGCACGCAGAGCTTCTCATCACTGTCATGTTTTCTCGATATAGAGCCCGTGGCAAGCATCCCCTTGCTGTACTGTGCTGGACTGTTTCTTGCTTCCTTTCTGCACTGCCTTGCTGGACTGCCCTTCCTTGCTGTGCCTTATCCTTGCAGCTACTTTACCCTATTCATGTTACTTCTTCCACGATCCTGCTGCACTTGAAGAGCGTAGGCCCGGCGTAGGCCCTCTCATAAAGCCCCGACATGTGCAAATTACCTGCGGTGCCGAGCTGCAAAAAGAGAACATCGCGCGATGCAGCATGTGACGTTCGTGCGGTTTGGAACCTGGACCCACTAGCACTCGACTGAGCCCTCAGCCACTTGTGTGTCGTGTATTACACACGTTTGACACACAGTCCTGCAGCAGTCCTGGTCTATGCTTCCTGGGTGTCGAGGATTTCTATGACATCATGCGAGTTAGCAACCTGTTGAGGGAGGCGCAGTGCTTCTGGCAGTGTGAGTTGTCTGAGTGTAACCGGACTACCATGCAGGTTGCCATGTGTCGCCAGGTGCGTCATCATCCGGCTGGGGGGGGGCGTGGAAACCTAAATCAGCAAGATGATTACGGGCTTCACAGGTGATGTTCCCTACATTTAAAGTATTACCCTGGTACTTGCTTGTTCCTTGGTTTCCACGAAGCCTGCATGCAGAGTCTTCCGCGCGTTGAAGAAGAAGGGATGTTTTAGGTTTACTACGGTCCCCCAAACAGTTTGGTTGAGGTGCTTCATGGGAGTGTCCCCTAGGGGGTTCCTGTATCCACAAACCCTCATAGTTGGGAAAGGACCATTCTTTGTATCCCTGTGCGGGACGTCCAATGCACCAACACGAAGGAGAAAGGTGGAATAGGGGTGTTGAGGCGCAATTGTCCTAATGAAGCGATTGACAGCCATGATTCGTTACAGAAGCTCAGAAGGCGATCGTTGTTCCTAGGGTTACAGCCACTCACGACGTACAGACTAGTTGACTCATCATCCGCACCACCTCGACGACGAAGATACGACCGTGGTATCATCTCAAATAGCATGTGTATATCTTGTGTTGAGGGCGGGCGGGGTCTGAGGAGTAGCCGATACGCTTTGATTTCAAGGGGCCTTAGTAAACGGTCGCTGCTCCAACCAAAGATCGGAAGGTGAGGGCTGAACCTAGGTGTTAGGGCGTTTTCTACGTCATCTGTGTCCTCAAGAGTCACCCGTTCCTCAAGAACCACCCTCTCCGAAAAGGAACCCGAAGAAACCGAACATCCCTTCTCAAGACAATCTCCCAGACTGTCATCGATGACAGTCAGCCCGGTACTCGCAGTCGTGTCGACTTGTTCTGAGGCATCCGACCGGTGTCTGCCGTCTATCTTGGCGGGTCCGGGTTTAAGGGAGAGAACATTACGGTTCAGGTGGACCCCGGTGCTTTGCCTCAGAATCACTCTCTCAGCCTCACGCTGCGAGCTTGGTGCAAAATCGATTCCTAACATGGCAAGTGCATCCCTGTCTCCTCCCCTATTATGGCCTCACTAGACTCATCAACACGAGCACTAAATTCAAGGGTGAGGAAAGAAACAAAGGACGCATCACTCTCTGCTGGGGGTTCGTCTTCACTATTTGGGCTGGCCACACACAGAGTACTCGCTAGCTGCCTTACGGAGCGAGCAGAAGTACTGTTTCAGGTCGTGTGATCTCATGTAGAACCACTGCCATGAAATCATCATTGCGTCAAGATATTCCAACAAAAAGGTTGCCACAGGACCCGAAAGCTTGGGAGGCATGGTATAAAGCATGTCCTCCACTTCTTGTGCTAGCAGCGGGGCAAAGGGCCGCAGGTGTGGTGGCTGGACTACATCAAGTTCCCACTCCATCACTGTCACTCTCTCCTGTTTGGGCCCGGCCTCTCGACAACTTGCACTGCTGACGTTGTAATTCGCCTCTTGGCCTGCTGGACTGACTTTACCTTGCCTTGCTCCTGCACTGATGCATGATGCTTTTGCGTGACGAATGGCTGATGATGCATGTTTGCATGTTGAGCCTCGTCGGGCCACTGTCGATGACCCCGATATAACCCTGTAAACCCGAACCTTGTCTTCAGTCTCTGTCCGTGGGTGGACCTCGTTTTCTGTTGCTAGGTTTGAAGAATTAGCATGTTTTAGCCTTGCCTTTCTTTCTTTGCCCCGAGAAACCAAACCACTAACCCTCGCACCCGCCGAAACCATGGACAACTGTGTGTGGTATGGATGCACCGTTGCCTGGGCTGAGACATCTGTGACTCAGAGGGATCAAGCCCGGTGAATGGGACCAACTGAACCTGACAGTTCGACAGCTACACCACGACGATGCCTTCTGAGCTGCAGAACACCAAATTAGGCCCGGGACAACGAAGGCACCTGGCAACGTAGCCTACTACGACCTGGGAGCCCGTTTGGTGATCCTCTGGAAGAAAACAGTTGGTACGTCAAGAGAACAGGCTAACGCATCCTATGAGGCTATGCATACCTGTCACAGGGCACAACTACGGGAAGAAGACCTCCAGTTGCCCGCCAGTGCAAGGGTGCGCTGAAAGGTGCCCGCTGTGTGGGGAACAGGCGAGCTGTGACCTCTGCAGTGGGAACAAGTGGCGTCAACACCCCAGAGAGGCCGACAGCCCAGCAGGTCTGCTGTGCATAAGTGTCTGGTGAGGTAACAGGTCACTCTATCGGACAACGGGAAGCATCGGCGAGTACCTGCAGCCACTGACATCTTACAGGGGCTTAGCAGCAACACTGGTGGAAACCATGTGACTTGACGTACTGAGCTATCTATATATATATATAGATGAGTGAGACAACCTGACTCTGGGTTGAGCCTCACACGGACTGTACTGCGCTCAAAGCGCAACCGGAGCATCAGAATAGTGCTGAGCCCGGCGGCAGGCAAAAACATGCAAACAGAAGAAAGGTCAGTGGGAAGACCCCTTCCAGCGGCTCAAAACAAATTAAAGTCAGCGGCTTTTCAAACCTGAAGACGACAAGGCGATAACTGACTAAGCCAGCTCCTCACTCCAAGGGATAAGGGATGCCCGCCAAGCATGCCGAGTCCAGCGCTACGCACGGAAAGGGCGCATGCCGAGTCCAGCGCTGCCAGCAAGGAAAGAGTGCCAAGCCAAGCCCCACGCAGCACTGCCACGCATCCAGGTCGGCTGTCCTTGGACTGGGATTCGGTAGACAACGAAGTCTGAAGTCAGGCATAAGAAGCAAGCCTGCGGGGGGGGGGGGGNNNNGTCGAGCCACTGCTCAAAGCAACGACCCGCCCCAAAAAAGGGAGGAAGCGGAGCAACCTCTCACCGGGGCCTCCTAAGCTTCGCACCTTCCACCAGGGAAGGCCCAGGGCCACCGAGCTCGTCGAGGAGCAGGAGGTGGGAGGCCGCCAGCCCCGACGTGCTGAGCTACAGCCCGCGACCTTGTTTCACCATGCCCGCTAAAAGGAACCTGTAAGGTTGGGAGCCCTTGTGGGATTTGGAAGGTGCAATCCCCTACTTTACTTTAGTGCTGGTTTTAGATGCACCCCTGGAGTTTGCAAGGGCTCCACAAGGCGATCCCAAACTTGTCGTCGTAACAGTTTCCCGTCGGTACTTTGTGATGCTGAATCGCCTCGTCGGTAATCAAGCAAAGCACTTGGTAGACACCAGAGTAGTCGGAAGGAGGAGAGTCTACCGTTCAGCATGCTCTGTGTATGTCTTGCACTTATCTGCAACAGCTATCGCCTTGTCATTGATGATGGCGCCTCCTTTCGGAACATACTATGCAGACTGTGACGGAGTAGACAAGATTGTATGCGGGCTTCCGCTGGGTGCATTTTTAATATTCATGCTCTACGCTTTTGGTGCTTTCCGCCTACCTGGAGTGAAGTCAGCATGCCTACCGTTCCTAGTATCACACCGACCTCGCACCGAGAACCTCGCCTGGCTTGTCCGAGTTGTGAGAGCGTAAATAGGCATATATGCAAAAGCTACCAGTATGCCACCTGCTATTCAAAATTCGAAAAGGTAATTCCGTTGCATGTGTTGCTAGTATTGCTTTTGTTTAAGTGAAAACGCGATTATGTACTTTGGCCTCATACCAAAAAACTGCTCATCGAGTATTCATGTGAAGCTTGCTGCGAACGGACCTCGATGCCTCGTCCCATTCGTTGGTATCGCAATCTGAGCTATGATGTACAATGTCATGAGCAATCATGTACATAAAGCAAGGGGTCACCTTGTGGACCTTGCTTAAAACAAGGAACAAGGTCTCGCTTCGCGAANTGAGCAATCATGTACATAAAGCAAGGGGTCACCTTGTGGACCTTGCTTAAAACAAGGAACAAGGTCTCGCTTCGCGAACCTTGTCTCCTGTAACATATGCTCCGCATGCAACGCAACTTGGGCTCAAGCCTATGACTCAAGAGTACATGCCAGCTAGCCGAACTAGCCTGTCTGTGCATACCCTGAAGAGCGAGAGCTATCCCGAAGCAAAGAGATCTCGATCCTGCTCGTGTTGCGAGAAAAAGGAGTCCGAGAGTGCCTGCGTGAGGGAGAGCTTGCGTCTCATCATCATTGTGGCTGTGTACCAAACAATACGTGAAAGGCAACCACAAGATCACTTAAAGCTCTGATGAGGAGACCAACAACAACATCAAGTACGAGATACACGGTATCATCAGTACCCCAACCTCACGCAGGTTATCAGCCGTAGGCTCTGCCTACACGTACATTCGGTACTTGCTCTACCGCATCAACGATGAATTCTGGGATGGACCTTTGGCGGTGCAGTTGCAGCACCGGCAGCTGGAGAATCCACTGCTGAGGAAGTTGCGATGCAGTCTATTGACAGCTCTACTGAGGAGGACAAAGCAAGGCCTACTTCAGTGGTTACCCCAAAGACAGTCCCCAAGGCGAAGAACGCATCGAGAGCATCGACACCTTCGCGTCCAACATCCTTAGGCTCAAGGGCAGCAAAGGGCAGTGGTCGGGAGAGTGATGCGCCAAGCCTGCCTGTGATGCAAGCAGTGAGAATGACAGCGAAAAGGAAAGAGAAGAGTCCCAAAGCAACAGACAGAGTTTCCAAACCGAGCTCATCAAGAAGTTCCTCTTCACGAAGATCGCGGGGTTCCACCAAGGTGCGAGGAAGAAGCCAAACGACTACAGGGCGGAGGATCATGTCATCCGAGACGGATGAGCAACCGGTGCCTTTGGCTCTGACCCCTTCCAACGACGTGACCATGGATACGATTCCGGCGATTGAAGATACTTCGCCTGTTCAGCTACCTTCACCCTCCGGAGAGCATGGAGAAGGCATTCGATTGAGCATTCGAAATCAGCTTGAATCAGCACGTATGGCACAACAAATGTACCATCAGAGCGAGATCCAGAAGTTCGAGGGTGTCATTCAAACTTTGGTCTCTGAGATGAAGGAAATGCAACAGGAAGATGAGNTTGAATCAGCACGTATGGCACAACAAATGTACCATCAGAGCGAGATCCAGAAGTTCGAGGGTGTCATTCAAACTTTGGTCTCTGAGATGAAGGAAATGCAACAGGAAGATGAGGGATCGAAGATCAGGATTCAAGAATTGGAACGACAACGTGACACAGCGTGTCTGGCTATGCAGCACATGAACAATGTCAACCAAGGGATGAAGAACGACTTCGAGTTGGCTGTGGCAAGGATCAACGAACAAAGTCAGGCTCAAAGGCATCAAGACTATACACCGTCATGGAGGAGCTATTACAGCGACTTCATCAAGAACGCAATGAAACTGCCCAGAACCTGGCGCACATCGAAGAAAGAAGTCAGGGTGATGGCGTGGTTATGGCCAAGGAATATGAGATGTTGACATCCGAANGGAAGACGTGCAAGCTAGGACGCTGAGCGAGCTCGAGGCGGCTAGAAATGCTCACCAAGGTTTTCGGCAACCATCGTCAAGCATACCCATCTCGTCGAGAACTACTGAATCGGGCTGGGGTGTGTGAGTAGGGACAGAGTGCAAGCTTTTCCGGTAGGTGCTGAGATACGATCCCTGAGGTACATACGCCTAGTCACCGAAGTCCGGTCAATCGTGAAGTGTTCAACTTCGTGGGGAGTTCCCAGCACACAACGGAAGGAGCAGCGCCTGAGCACCTTGTGCCTCGTGCTGNGGTACATACGCCTAGTCACCGAAGTCCGGTCAATCGTGAAGTGTTCAACTTCGTGGGGAGTTCCCAGCACACAACGGAAGGAGCAGCGCCTGAGCACCTTGTGCCTCGTGCTGACAGCCGAGCACCCGAGCGCTTTGCGCAGCGTGCGGCGTCATCATCTTCCTAACCGGAGAAGAGTGTGACCGCGACTTCGGAAGACGCAAAAGCTGTTCGTGATCGACAACTTCGGGATTTACTCATGACACTAGGAATGAGGGAAAGAGTGACATCATCTTCCTCTTCTACTGCTGTCAAGGGTGTCAGTTACGACGGTGNGGAATGAGGGAAAGAGTGACATCATCTTCCTCTTCTACTGCTGTCAAGGGTGTCAGTTACGACGGTGATCCCTCGTCCGAACATGCCACGGCGTCTACTGTTGATCCTGCTCACGCTGCCCGCGTATCAGTACTGGAACAACAGATCGAGGAGATGCGTAACGAGATGCAAAAGGCCCAAAAGGCTGAACAACGTCTTCGAATCGACCGTGACGAATGGAGGTTGATGGCTGAGAACTTACAGGCGCCGGCGGGTGCGGACGCCGAGGAGGAGGAAGAAGATGAAGGTGATCATGACGACGAAGGTTTCCACGGTGCACATGGTGGTGGACCCGATCCTGGACCTGATGATGGGAGTCCAGGAGCAAGTCCTTCAAAACGAGGACGACGAGGTCCCGGTTCTGATCCACCGGATGGAGAAGATCCAGATGGAGGTGATGACCCTGAATATACCGATGTCAAGATTTCACGTCGGGAAGCTGACANCGACGAGGTCCCGGTTCTGATCCACCGGATGGAGAAGATCCAGATGGAGGTGATGACCCTGAATATACCGATGTCAAGATTTCACGTCGGGAAGCTGACAAAGTCGTGGTTCCTCCTTTTCCCACGGTGACCCATCTGGACAACTAGATGTCTCAATGTTTGGCCAATGTTCGGCGTGCATGCGCAGATCCCAATCAAGAGGAATGGATGAAATGGCTGAGTCCGGCCTTCCGTCCAAACCCTGACATCGAAGCCTTGAATGATTCCGGACACAAGAAGTTCAGAGGCATTGATGTTAAACTTGGTGTTGCGATGTCAGCCATGCTGCGCGCTGGTAGCGACAAAGCGGCGGAACTTTACCTCGAGGTCAACCGGAAGGCGAACGACTATGTTCGGTCGTACGATGGCAAAATCATCAAGGGGAGACAGATCATTGCGATGATGTACGAGAGTTTTAGGACTCGCGACAGATTGGACATGATTGTGTCTCTGGACTACCTTGTGAAGTTGCAGTTCCAAGGCGACAAGCTGCATCAGTTCAAGCAGATGTGGCTGGAGTTTCTCAACCGTATGCGACCGGAAGATGTCCCTTCTGAGATGGCGCTACGTGATCTACTACACAGCAAGATCAAAGACTCCCCGGGCATGAAGTTTGAGCTAGGATTGCACTATGAGAACNCGTGATCTACTACACAGCAAGATCAAAGACTCCCCGGGCATGAAGTTTGAGCTAGGATTGCACTATGAGAACTTGACTTATGATGATCCGAAACGCTCCTACAAGCATCTCATGAACATTATTGATCGGACCATCACATGAGGCGACAAGAACAGTCCAACTTGACGCAGACGCAGATTGGCTTATGCCAGATGCTTTAGGGAAAGGACCTCCTCGCTGCTCCAGCCAAACCTACACCACCACCTCCTACCGGTGGAAAGTAATGGAAAACCAGATGATGCAGCTCCTGTTCTTCCACAGAGCAAAGCCCAAAAAGAATACAAGGAGTACGTCTACTAATTCCAAGCCCGACAAGAGTCAAGAGCAAGAAGCATATTCGGTGTAAGTTCCATTTCACCGATGCCGGTTGTAGGAATGGTGACAAATGTCCATTCAGTCATTCCAAGAAGACTCTTGAGACACCTTCTCGCTCAAGGACACCGAGTCCATCAGGACGGTCCGGAAATCAAATATGTTTCACTTTCCGGAAAACAGGATCCTGCTCTCGCGAGAATTGCCCTTTCAAGCATGAAGCAGCCCCTGCTACTCCAGCGGCAAAAGCAGAGGCAGAAGCAGAGGCGAAGGCTAAAGCGACAGCAGAGGCAAAGGCCAAGTCCGAGCCCGGCGCCGCAGCTAAGAAAGCCGCGAAGTCCAGAGCTAAGCCGGCCGCGCCTGCGATTCGTATGTGCCGTGCGTGGAATCCATCCGCACCTGCTATTTGGAAGAGGTCCTCGTACATTGCGGATGACGAGTCGGAATGCTCTTCTATTGACAGTGATGTGGACTCTGATTGTTCAACCGATGATGAAGCATTTGGGACGGCATCGCCGACCAAATTGCCGGAGCATCGGCAAGTTTCGTTCACCAAAGATGTGAGGTTTCAATCCACCAAGCCGCGAAGATCCTACAAGGACAGGGGTCAAGCAGTGGTCAAGGTCGACGTGACGTCAATGGTGAATGGCNCAAGTTTCGTTCACCAAAGATGTGAGGTTTCAATCCACCAAGCCGCGAAGATCCTACAAGGACAGGGGTCAAGCAGTGGTCAAGGTCGACGTGACGTCAATGGTGAATGGCGCTGATCGGGCAACCGAGTTGGAGTTCGCGAAGCACAAAGCACGTCTCAAGGCGCAGATCATGAAGGACATGGTCGACGATGAAGAAGATGGTGATCGAATTACTTATGTAAGATTGCCTGGAACGTCTCAAGTTGCGGAAGTAGCGTTCTATGACGGTGAGGACCAAATCATGGAAAGGAACCTGACCGCGGTGGACAGCAAGAGGGTCATTGACAAAGGAGTGTTCCGCTGCATGGTTCAACCTGTCATCTTGCGCAAGAAGATCAAGTTTCTCATGGACACTGGTGTGGTCATGACTTGATATCAAAGAAGAAGATTGAAAGACATGATCTTGAAACATTGGTCACTCCGGAACCGATTTCGTTTCAAACTGCAAACGGCATCACAGATACAGATTTGGTATCCAACTTCCAAGCGGATTCCTTCAAGGAACCGATCAATGCCTATGTGCTCGGTGACACACCATCAGTGTTGTCAGTTGGCAAGCGATGCATGAATCAGAACTACAGCTTCATTTGGCCGCCAGGACGGGAACCTTTCATGATTGATCCTGATGGGAAGCGCATTTCGCTGTTTGTGAATGGTGACATCCCGTATGTCCGGGTTGGAAGCAGCAAATCTCTCGCTCATGACGATGATGAGGCTACCGCTGTACTTGAGGTGCTCAACATCGATCGCGACAAAGGAGAAGTAGCTGCGGCCGCACAGGCCGTCCCAGGTGAAATTGACGGTGAAGAAGGAGACGGTGAAGAGCATGCTCGGCTACCTGATCCTGATCCCCATGAAGTACCTGACGAAGAAATACCCTCTGATGAGGCAGGNGCCGTCCCAGGTGAAATTGACGGTGAAGAAGGAGACGGTGAAGAGCATGCTCGGCTACCTGATCCTGATCCCCATGAAGTACCTGACGAAGAAATACCCTCTGATGAGGCAGGGCGACCGCCCGACCCTCCTGGAGGAGGTATTGGGGATGATCCTCTTCGTGAAGATGACGATGATCGAGAGATCAAGTCGAAGGCGAAGGAGCACCGCCAAGGAAAGCAAAGATTGGTACTATTAAAGCCGAGGCTAACACTCTCGCACATCTGTGCACACATCGTTATCGTAATCCGTATTGTGAATCATGCATTCGAGCGAAGATGAAGCATTTCCGCACACGACGAGGTGCATTCCAGAGAGAGTTGAAGTCGTGGGGTGATTTGATCACGTTCGATTTCCTCGACATGCGAAAGGCTGCTGATGCAGGACTCGGGATTGACGATGGTGCAAGAGAAGTTTTGGTCATCCGGGACGTAGCGACGAAAATGATTGCTGCAATTCCGACTGAATCAAGACACACAGAGCAGGTCGTCAGTGCGCTCAAAAGGCTGTTTGGGAGACGGAAAGTCAAGATGGCCTACAGTGACGTCGCACCCGAATTCGAGGCAGCGATGAGCGAATTGAGGATTCCGCTGGATCACTCACTTCCGGGGAAGCCCAACAACAATTCTCTTGCGGAAAGAACAAATCAGGAAATCATCAACACCGTNCCGCTGGATCACTCACTTCCGGGGAAGCCCAACAACAATTCTCTTGCGGAAAGAACAAATCAGGAAATCATCAACACCGTGGCAACGGCCATGCTACATGCCGGATTACCAGCGCAGTATTGGAGTTTCGCATTGAACTGCGTTACACACAACCTAAACATCGAGGACATTGAGGGCGACGGTGATTCAGCATGGACGCATGACCGGCGATGACTTCAAAGGGAAGGCCATACCATTTGGTAAGCAAAGGTATTCTTCAAACCCACGGATACAAGGGACAAGACCTACAGCCACAAGTTCGATCCGAAAGGGATTCCCGGCGTGTTCGCGGGATACGTGGTGACTACAGGACAAAGTTGGTCCTGAAAGTATCGAGTGTGGGATATGAAGGAGTTTGCTAACGTGAACCTGTCTATGGATGCAGCAGTTCCACGAAAGCTGGCTCAACCTTATCAGACTGAGGTGATTCATCTACCAAATAAGAGATCACATTTCCCCTCAAAGCGGAGTACGAGAAGATGAACGAGACTCTCGAAGGACTCAAGGACAATGTTCACCTTGATGGGAAGGAGATCAAAGACTTTGGTGATGATGATGACNAAGAGATCACATTTCCCCTCAAAGCGGAGTACGAGAAGATGAACGAGACTCTCGAAGGACTCAAGGACAATGTTCACCTTGATGGGAAGGAGATCAAAGACTTTGGTGATGATGATGACACCCCAGACCGACCACCTAGTGGAGGTCAGGGAGGAGATGAATTGGATGATGGACACCCTCCTCCTGGTCCCGGAGAACTCGAAGATCCTGATCTGGCCGACATCGAGTTGTCTGAGGATGAGAAGTCAGATAAACCCGATCGAGGTGATGAGGAGATTGCCATTGACGCTATCGGTGACAAGATTCNCCGGAGAACTCGAAGATCCTGATCTGGCCGACATCGAGTTGTCTGAGGATGAGAAGTCAGATAAACCCGATCGAGGTGATGAGGAGATTGCCATTGACGCTATCGGTGACAAGATTCTAAAGAGAGCTGACCGTGAAGCAGCAGGCATATTGCCACCGCTACCACCTCCGGCTACGCCACCGCCAGGTGTGAGTGATGACCGACGATCGCATGACGAAGTCGGCCCATCAGGAAGACTCATTCCCAAAGGTGACAGTGAAGAACCTGGGGAGATCATCAAGATCCTCAAAGAAAAGAAGCTGGCGCCTGNAGTGATGACCGACGATCGCATGACGAAGTCGGCCCATCAGGAAGACTCATTCCCAAAGGTGACAGTGAAGAACCTGGGGAGATCATCAAGATCCTCAAAGAAAAGAAGCTGGCGCCTGAGGATATGGAGCACTGGGGCTCTGGCGTGAAAGGAGATGGCAAGATCTACTTGAATGATGATGGAGAAGCCTGCAAGATTGACAAACGGGGTGTGCCGTACAAAGTCGGCAGTGATGGAAGACGTATCCTACCTTCACGTAGACCCATCCACAGATATACACCTGAAGACTGGAAGAAGATGGGTGAAGCAGAAAAGAAAGCCGCGTACAAGAAAGTTACCAAAAGAACTCGAGTAAAACCCTCATTCTGTGTAGATCAGGTCAACGACTACGTGAACTTCGATTTTGGCTCAAGCATGAAAACAGTTGCCCACTGCGTGTGTCGGTGTGGCTTCCTCTT
>BGNK01004546.1:0-10951 GCA_003297005.1 Symbiodinium sp. clade A Y106
GGGTGTGGGGTGTGGGGTGTGGGGTGGGGCGTGGGGTGCGGGGTGGAGGGTGTGGGGCGGTGTGGGGTGTCCTCCCCACCCCCAGCCCTTAGCTGCCAGCTCCACCTCCCTCCCCACCCGAGCCAGGTCTCCCCCCATTTCAATATTTGAAATAATTGAAATAATTGAAATCGGGCCTATTTCAGTTATTTCGATTATTTCGGGTCCCCCATAATTGAAATAATTGAAATCCCGTTCCTTTGTATGTTGGGGGTGGAGATCCCCCACCACTTCAATAATTGAAATAATTGAAACAATTGAAATCGGGCCTATTTCAATTTTTTCAATTATATCGGGTCCCGAAAAAATTGAAATAATTGAAATCGGCCCCATTTCAATTATTTCAATTATTGAAATGTGGGGGGTTGGGCTGGAGCCAAGTGAAGATAGCAGGGATTTCAATTATTTCGGGTCCCCCCGAATTGAAATAATTGAAACCGGCCCCATTTCAATTATTTCAATTATTGAAATGGTGGGGGATCTCCACCCCCAACATCCAAAGGAAGAGGATTTCAATTATTTCAATTATTTCGGGTCCCCCCGAATTGAAATAATTGAAATCCCCTTGCTTTGGATGTTGGAGGTGGGGATCCCCCACCATTTCAATAATTGAAATAATTGAAACAATTGAAATCGGGCCTATTTCAATTTTTTCAATTATTTCGGGTCCCGAAGAATTGAAATAATTGAAATCGGCCCCCCCATTTCAATTACTTCAATAATTTCAATTAGCCAAGTGAAGATAGCAGGGATTTCAATTATTTCAATTATTTCGGGTCCCCCCGAATTGAAATAATTAAAGTAATTGAAATCGGCCCCATTTCAATTATTTCAATTATTTCAAGTCCCCCCGAATTGAAATAATTGAAATAAGCTTTTGTGTTTTTAATTATTTCAATTATTTCAAATGTTTCAATTATATTTACATATAATAATTAACAGTATGCGTCAAATAGACCCTAAAGGCTGCTCTCTCATACAGTAATTCCCGGCCCCAATTCTGGCCTGATTTCCAAGCCAATCCCAGAATTCCTGGGTTTGGTTTGGCCGTCGTGGGCTCACAGGCCCTCCTGGAAACAGCGAACCCGTTGCGTTGACCATTCCCCAATTCTATCTAAATCCTGTTCTTGTCATATTCCGAAGAATCCCGAGGATCCTATTTGAATCCTATTGCTGGCCTAAAAACAAACGCTAGCTTTCATGACCGAGGCAATGGCGTTGCTCCACAGGACCTGGTCGACGTGAACCTATGCATGGGACATCGGATGTAAGGGGTGAGTCTGTGCCGAGGCATCTAAGAGGTTTGCAGATGGGTTGATTTTCGGAACGGTGGCTTGCTAGGGTTCAGGGCGGAGAGTTTTCCCAGATTCTGGATCAAGACTGTGGTACAACTGAGGGGTAGACCCCCTTGCCGCTACCCTGATTCCCGATGAAGACGCCTCACAAGGCAGTCGCAAACACATCACAGCTCTCGAAACTGCTGAATCATACCAGGTTCGCGGGTGCTGACGTCTTGTTGCATGTCCTGTTCCCGCCTTCATCGTGGCGATCCCAATAGAAAGTCCACTTGGAGAGCGGGCCCAGCACGTCTTTCCTGGCAGTGCCACTACTGCCACTACTGCCACTGCCGCAGGGGCTGCTCCGATGGTACAGTGGCTGGGCCCCTGGGCTTCAGGCACATCGCGAAGACAGACCTCGATGCAGGCTCAAAATCACACCAAACTGCATCGTACCGAGCCCAACGGCCATCCCAAACTGGGGGTGCTGCGGTTTTCACCAACTCTCCGTCAAGTGGATGGTCAGCTGCCTTAAAGTGCGGCTTGAGCTGGTTCAGCACGTTCCAGTACCCGATGAAGCTTCTCAAGTTTTGAGGCTCCCTCATGCAGAAGACGCATCTCCGCGATATACAGACTCTTGGGGTCCACCTCACCGCACAGCTAACCAAAGGTATCAAGTACACTTGGATCATGAAGTCCTACAACCGTGGCTCACGCTTATCGGCGTCGTGGCGCAATGCTACTGTTGTGACACTTCCCTACGAACTCTTTCGAGTGATCTCGTGCCGGAAGCGTGCGTGAGTGCTTTCTGCACAGCAGCACATGAGCATGCCTGACCCTCCTGAACCAGCCGCAGGATCTCTGCAATGCGACCGCGGAGGTTACGCCTCAGGGCTCTGACTGTCGTTCTACCTGGATCCAATTTACACGGCTCAACATCCGGAGGGCAACCACAAACTCTGTCATTGCTGCTGCTGCTGATGCTTCTGCATTGGTGGTATCCTTCTTCCTCCTTCTGTGCAACGAGGAAATTGCCGTGGCCGTCAACAGAGCAAATTTCTGCCAACAACAGCACCAACCTCTGCTGCTGCTATTGCGATGGGACATGCCGATGTTTATGATGACGAACATGAACCTGGTATGGTTGATACGGGCGATATGACCAACATGATGGTCACGATATGGTGTTCACGATGTGGTGATGATGGTTATAGATACGAAGTATGAACGTCTTGCTGTGATTGGCACACCAACACTTGAATGCTTTCCTAGTTGAAGCAACGTTTTCGAAGTTGAAGCAACGATTGCCAAGTTGAAGCAACGACGTGTCCTAACAGAGGGTCGCGCCTCTCCTTGGGCAGCACACCACGCTGTTCTCCGTCGCTGTCCACGTACTCTAAGCCGGCCTCCGCCCCCAAAATGCTTGAGGGCATGGTCTTTTTGGTCGATATGGAAGCTTAAGAACGAATACCCACGATCAACAACCAGCACCGTCACTATCACCACAACCGGTAGCTACAGTAGCGGTGCTAACTACCACCCACCACAACCACACAAGCACCACCACCAGGTCAAGCACCAGCCGAAGAATAACAGTTGGTTGGTATTGCTGGCAAGCAGAAAACAGCACTGCTAGCAACAGAAGCCCAGTCTCGACAGCAGCGGTGGCGAAACCAACAGTACCGAAAGCAAACGTCCTCGTCGTCATCGCGGTAGCAAGCAGAAGAAGCCGTGGGAGCTGCAGCAGTGGTACCAATGCGGATGGTGGAAAATATGGCGGTAGAACCAGTGGTTGCAGCAGCACGAGCATGGTCTTGGCAGTGGTCGCGGTCGTAGCAGTAGTTGTAAGTATTAGGGTTGGTGCTAGTGTTGGTTGACGTTAACGTTACTGTTAGTGTCAGTGTCAGTGGCAGGAGCAGGAGCGGGAGCGGGAGCAGGAGCCGGAGCAGGAGAAGGAGAAGACGAAGAAGAAGGACAAGGAGAAGGAGAAGGAGCAGGAGAAGGAGAGGGAGAAGGAGAAGGTTTGAAACAGAAGTAGCAGTAGCAGTAGCAGCAGCAGCAGTAGCAGTAGCAGTAGCAGTAGCAGTAGCAGTAGCAGTAGCAGTAGCAGTAGCAGTAGCAGTAGCAGGAGCAGGAGCAGGAGCAGCAGCAGCAGCAGCAGTAGATAGCAGGAGCAGTAGATAGCAGGAGCAGTAGATAGCAGGAGCAGTAGATAGCAGGAGCAGTAGGTAGCAGGAGCAGTAGATAGCAGGAGCAGCAGCAGCAGCAGGAGCAGGAGCAGGAGCAGGAGCAGGAGCAGGAGCAGGAGCAGGGGCAGGGCAGGAGCAGGAGCAGGAGCAGGAGCAGGAGCAGGAGCAGTAGTGAAGAGAGTGGCAGATGCCACTCACGAAGTAACCCTAAGGGAAAGCAAGGTAGGCTTAGCCGCTGTACCCCAAGAACCCAAGCAAGCATGCAACCCTCTTTTGCCGCACGGCGGGCGGCGCTCGCTGCAGTCCAGGTGCGGGTCGCACGACCCGCCCGCTGTGCCAAGGGCTTACCAAACTGCCTGCGCTGCTAGAGCACAGGCTCCGCGGTTTGGTTACCTTTATGGTACGTTCTGCAAGGGAGCGAACACCCTACGGCGGTGTCCGCCTGCAAAAGCAGCTGCGGCAGTACGAAGCTAACTCACCAAGCTCGCAAAGGCAATGGAACTACGGGCCTTGGCACGCAGGCGCCGCGTCGGAGGAGGATTTGGGTCCACCTTGATCGGTTCGGCTTGTGACTCCAGAAAGCACTGTACCAGGAAACATATTCGACCACATCTGGGTCGGTGAGACGTGACAAAGTCCCTATTGCCCTACTGGCTCTCGAAGCACGGGTAAAGTTGTGTGAGCCGATAAACAAGCGGACCGATCATCGCCCCCCGACGGTGCTCGGCACCGGATAAACGCGGTCTTTGCATGAAGCGAACCTCTGAACCCTCGAATCTGTCGCACGTAAACCTGAGCTAGCGGGTGCCCTTTGGCACGGCAGACTTCCACGGCAGAGTCGGCCGTGTTGCTCATATCTGTGCGCAAGCGGCATTGAACGCGCTTCTGATGCGTGCTGACGAAGCGCTCCGTCACATCAGGATCGTCGAAGGTAAATGCCATGAGCCGTGAGCCATACCACGACGAATCGGCGATGCTCTCGAGCAACGGCTGGATGAATTCCGAGTCGGGAGCGGACGCACCACGATTGCGGGCACTGACATGTGTGCGAGCTGCCCGCTTTGGCATTGTACCAGGAAACATATTCGACCACGTTTGGGTCGGTGATCACCGTCTCGACGGACGTGACAAATTCCCTATTGCCCTATTGGCTCTCGAAGCACGGGTAAAGTTGTGTGAGCCGATAAAACAAGCGGACCGGATCATCGCCCCCTGACGCTCGAGACTGTCGCATGTAAACCTGAGCTAGCGGGTGGCCTTCAGTAGGGCGGGCTCGATGAGCCGCTGAAGGCCTTCGCCTGATTCCTTGCAAGCTTGGGCCTTGCTGCCCATATCTATGAGCAAGCGGCATTGAACGCGCTTCTGATGCGTGCTGACGGGGTGCTCCCTCGTCGGAGGTAAACCGTGAGCCGTGAGTCATACCACGACGAAGTTGGGCGATGCCCTCGAGCAACGGCGGGATGAATTCCGAATCGGGGAGCGGACGCACCACGGGTGCGGGCACTGACATGCGTGCGAGCTGCCCACTTTGTTGTCCCTACTGTGCCGTAAGGATTGTTGTTCCCGCACTTGGGCCGCAAGGCCTTGTTCGCGCTGCGAACTTTTCGCAGGGAGACGACGAAGCTCCTGATTTTATCGTCGACGTAAGCTGATCTGCCATTCTTCTCCGGTTCGAGGCCTCTTTTCACAGGACTGGCCTCAGCCGCCACAGGGGCCTCGTTGGCCAGGGCCAACAGGAGAAGCGCTTCGCTCTGCGCGGCCCCCTCGGCACCTTTAAGGGACGACCCACCAGACAATTGTTTCGTGAGCATTGGACGCATTGGCTCACACTGCGGAGGATGTCTCGCCCCTACTCAGTGGGCACCGGCCGGTTCAGGACATACACCACCTCTGCTACCGGCTACCGCAGTTGAACAGCCCTTGGCTGGACTTTGTGAACTCGCAAGTGACTGCTGCATCTTTTCGCAAGAACATGTCGCATACACAGTGCAGCTGAGCATCGCTCGGGCTGACAGCGGGCACCGCCCGTTTACCTTTAAACTGGTACTTTGATTTCTCTTGATTTTTCTGCTACCCATTCAGCCCGATCGGTCAATGAGTTAGGCTCAGAACATCATTCGTTCATAGGGCTGATGTGCCAGGGCAAATACAATTCGCCCGCTATGAGCAGAGCCGCTCGCTCAGCGTCCAATAAGCAAGTTGTTGTTATTGTTGCTGCAGCTGCTGTTGCTGTTGTTGTTTGTTGTAGTGGTTGTAGCAGCATCAGCAGCTGCAGCAGTCAGCAGTACTCAGCAGTCGGCAGTTGCTGTTGCTATTGCGCGGGAACACGAGAACAAAGACGTGGAGGAGCATTTTTTGGACATGCGCCTTGTACTTGTCTAGGAGGGCGTCGTCCTCAGACACGGATGGCGGAGGTTTGCACGGGGACCACATGGTCCACATCCTACTCATCCATCCAGAGCTGTTACCAACCTTGCTACGACCTCATTCCGATAAGCCCTATGCTTCTGAGCGCATGGCCCCCTCCAAGGGGGATTGGCCTTTCGGCCGTGACGCAGAACGAAGGGTCAACAAGGGTCAACCAGTATACAGAAGAAGCCTACCCAGCCCTACGACCACAGCAGCCTCTGAAAGTTGCTTCGCTTACCCTCTCCCCTTCTGCTCTGTTGGACGGCAAAGTTGATGCCACGGTCTGGGCAGCTGACAGCCTGAAAATACTTCAGCAAGTCTTGCACCTTGGTTGATTAAATGCTGCGCGCTGCTGCGCTTACTCCCATAGATTCCCATTCCTCTCGGTCATCTGCAGAACTTGTGCTGTTCAGGGCTTTCGTCAACTCGGGGGGCATCACTTCCTAGCAAACACATCAGCATGTAGGAATGTCCAGGAAACTCTGCAGCGCATCATTGGACTAGCGGACTGGTCCTCCTCCGTCAGGCCGAGCAGCTTCACACCGTTCGGAAGAACCTTTCAATTGAGCCAGGTCTCACTGCAACATCCCACCACCCTCACCGCCGAATAGAAGCCCTAAAAGCTGCTATGTGTCCGAGCAATGAAATCACCCAGATGATCGGCCACCAGCACCTGGAGCAACGAGCAGTATCCTGTAAGAGCATCGGCTACGGCACTAAACTTCTGCCTCGCGGAGGAACTCCTTGGCTGTGAACACTACTCGCGGCCGCCGCATCGGATCCTGGTGAGAGCGGAACTGTCGGAGTTGTCGTTCGAATCCTCTGTCCTACTCCACTCGCCTCAAGCAGGTCGAGCGGCCAAATGCCTGCTGGCATCGTGGAGCAATTTAGTGAATGCTAAGCTGCTAAGAGATCTGCTTGGCCTTGGAGCATTTGCTTCTCTGTGTCGGAGAACTCCGCCATCCTTGCATTGCGAAAGACGGGCTGCGAAGTTGCGCGATCTTGCTTTCCTAGGCCTGAAGCGCCAGAGAATCACCGCGAGCCCTTGTCAAGCCGACAGCTACTCTGATCCTGTGGTGTTTGCTTGCGTGCTTCAAGTTGGCTGTGCTCCGCATTTAGAAGCCGTCCGATCACAGAGAGAGTCAGACTTAGTCTCAAACTCTGGTTCCTTGTCTCTTTGCTGCGTGTGTGTGTGGGTGTGTGGGTGTTGGTCTCTCTCTCCTTGGAGCCTTGGAAATGAGCGGAGCTGTCAGAGAGAGAGAGAGAGAGCCCCCACCAGCGCGTGCGTCAGCGCATAGCGCGTGCAAACACACGTTGCTATACGGCACGGGAGGGAGGACTTGAAGGGCTGAAGCGGCGGATGGAAAAGCCTCGGCACGGGCCATGGGCCATGGTCTTGCCGTCACAGCTGACAGGCGACATCATATAGCTGAGCCTGAGACTCCCTGATTGGAATGAAGGGCATACGCGCTTCATAGCGCACCCGAAGTTCCTCGAAAACTCAGGTTATTCTCGGTCCGGTGTGGTCATCTTTTCTTGCCGCAGGAGTCGGTTTCTCATCGGAGTTCGTTTACACGATTTGCCGTCCAGATCGGCTCGCTCTGCCCAACGCGCCGGCGCAAGGCTGGCGGATCTGAGGCATCGCGCGCGATGTCTGGCGAATCAAGGCAATCCAGGTTTCTGGGTCACCGTCATGCACCTAATCCACCCACTTCGTCAAGTAGGTGCTGGCCTTCAACGCCGCCTCCACCTGAGCCGTGCTCATGGTCTTGTACTTCGACAAATCCTTCGGATTCTCCCATTCAAAGAACTTGATGCCACCCTTGGTGGCGGGCTCGCGGCCAAAGTGGCAGTAGGCGGCAGTGTCCTGGTACTTCGGCTCACGCAGAGCCAGGGACTGTGCAATGGCTCCAGGTCGGCAATCAAACTCGATCTTAAGCACACTGGTGNCATACCCGAACATGATGCCCTGGTCTCCGGCGCCAACATCCATCTCGTCCTTGCCCACATGCACTCCACCAGCAATATCCGGGCTCTGCTTGTTGATGCGCACCAGGACCTCGCCTTGTATGCTAAAGAAGAAACTAGCCATATACACAACAGAACCTTTAGTTGGGGTTTGCTGCTTCTCTCTCTTATGTTGCTGCTGATCTCAGAAAACCGGACCTCAGCAGCTGCATAGTGTTGCACACAAGGCCTGCGACGAGCCGAGACGCAGGTCTTATAGCTCAAGCCCTTGCTGTCCACACTGGACAGGTCGTCCACGAAGCTGTCAAAACCTATTTGCTGCACGACGCCACGCACCACCTTGTCGTAGTCGAGCTTGGCTCCGGTGGTGATCTCCTCAGCTTTCCAACTTTTCCAAAGCGTGACAACAGAACAAAAGGGATAGTACTATGCCCACTGCGTGAAGAGTGAAGGGCTATTCTAAGCCAAGCTGGGCGCTCCAGCCACCATAACCATGTTGTCCTTGGTCGCAGTCTCGCAGGCCACCTTGCTCTTGGGGTCCACCTTTAGGCACGCATCCAGTACGGCATCCGAGACTTGATCGCAGATCTTGTCCGGGTGGCCTCAAGCGTCTCAACAGTCAAAGGCAAAGACTTTCACTCAACTCTGCGCTGAGCATGACTCTGCTCAACTGCTCAGCTCGTCACCTTCGTTCACCGACTCGGAAGAGAAAAGGAAAGTGCGCGCAGTGCGAGCCTTCTTATGTGCTGGCTCCGCCATGGCGTCGCGGCAAGTGGACTAATGACTAAGGCACACAAAATTGGCAAAAGCTCATTTGAGAAGACGATACATCGGAAGGAACAGCCTGCGGCCAGTCTCCAGACTCGGGCGGCCATGCCAGCCTCCGGGAGCATTTCGTGTTCGTACCACACCTGGTCATGTCACGGAAGTGTGAGGAACGCCCAGGCTAGGCGCGGCTAATAGACAACGCGGAAGCGCTAACAACAGAAGCTTGGCTCAAGACTAGCATGCGGCTGCCAGAGAATGGGCCGCGCTTGACGGACTGGGGATCCAGGTATTCCCAACCTCATCTCAGTCACAAATGCAAGAACACCAAGACTCAGAGGTTTCAACCAGGGGTGTTGCATTCTTCGTCCGGAGAATAAGCAACCTCCTGCAACAGCTCTCCTAGTCGAAACACTGTGTGCGTACTGCAATAATACCAACTCACTTGCTCACATATTCCAAGCATGACAGCAGTGCTGTCATTGGATGGGCGGCATCCTCAGCATCGCAACCGCTCTCTCTTCAGGTGCTGCCGTGGAAACGCCGGGTCTGAGCTTCAGGCTCGTGCTGCTGTGGAAACTCTTGGGTTGTTCGTGGTTTGGCTCGAGCCGGTCCAAGCGACCGAGTATGTACCATCAAGAGCGCTTTCTGGCCGTGTGCGATTGGTCGTAGCAAGTCAAGCGCATAACTCTTATGAGACTTTTCACAGCCTGTCCTAGGGGCCCACCCCCGGCTTTATGGTTGGGTCNAGAGCGCTTTCTGGCCGTGTGCGATTGGTCGTAGCAAGTCAAGCGCATAACTCTTATGAGACTTTTCACAGCCTGTCCTAGGGGCCCACCCCCGGCTTTATGGTTGGGTCGCACAAGCTGAGATATATGGTGAACGGTTCTCGCCGAATGAGGGGGTGTGAAAGACGTATATGGTGAACCGAAATTACCAAATAAGGGGGGCGTGCCTCAGGTATATATGATATACGGTGAACCGGAATCGCCAAATTTCAACTGAGGGGGGGTTGTTTAACACATATCATGAACCGTTTTCGCCAAATGAGGGAGCGTGCTTAACATGTATGTTGAACTGTTATCGCCAATTGAGAGGGACGTGTTCAAGATACAGGATGACCCGGAATTACCAAATAAGGGGGCGTGCTTTAGATATATGGTGAACCGGAACTACCAAATCAGGGGCGTTCTTCAGATATATGGTTCAAGATACCAAATGANGATACAGGATGACCCGGAATTACCAAATAAGGGGGCGTGCTTTAGATATATGGTGAACCGGAACTACCAAATCAGGGGCGTTCTTCAGATATATGGTTCAAGATACCAAATGAGGGGGCATGTTCAAGATATAGGATGAGCCGTTATCGCCAATTGAGGGGAACGTGTTCACGGTATACGATGACCCGGAACCACCAAGTGTTTAGATACAGGGGTATGGGAATCGGCAAATGAGGGGGCGTGTTTGAGATATACGATGAATCGAAATCGGCAAAAAAGGGGGGTGTTTAAGATATATGATGAACCGGCAGGTGAATCGTTATCGCCGAATGCGAGCGCGTGTTAAAGATATCTGGTGAACCGGAATCGCCGAATGAGGGGGGCGCGTTGAAGATATATGATGAGCCGTTATCACCAAAAGAGGGGTGCATGTTTTAAGATATATGGTGAAAGGTTATCGCCGAATGCGGTCGCGTGTTTAAGATATATGATGAGTCATTATCACCAAAAGAAGGGGGCGTGTTTAAGATATATGGTGGACGGTTATCGCCGAATGAGGCGGCGTGCTAAAGATATATGGTGAACCGGAATTGCCAAATAGGGTGGCGTGTCTAAGATATGTAGTATATTCTATGGTGAACCCCAATCGCCAAATGAGGGCGCGTGCTTGAGATGTGATGAACCGCCGGTCCCCTTGCAATTGCGTTTGCAAATGGGGAGCTGCACCCCGCCCCCAACCCCCCCCNCCCCCCCCCCCCCCCGCTTTATACTTGTTCTTGAAGTTTTCAAGTATTCCAGAGCCGACTCAGAGACGCATTGTATCTGCAAAGAGGGGGTCCCCGCTTTGTTAAACCGCGCAAGCCCGCTTCAAATATCATCCTGCCAGCAAAAACAGAGTCCGTATGAACGTGCTGCATACATAATCATACGTGCATGGGGTTTGCAAATGGGGCAGCACCCCAACCAACAGCAAAAAAACACCCTCCCCCGCAGCTCTGAAGCGTAAACTCTGAAACCTATATCTTGAACATTCCTTGACAGTAAGCCCCCCGAGACCTTAAACCCTGGATCCTACATCTAT
>BGNK01004546.1:16742-41149 GCA_003297005.1 Symbiodinium sp. clade A Y106
GGGGGGGGGGGGGGGGTTAGCATATATATATATATATATATATATCCACATATATGTGCATATATATATATGTACACGCGTGTATCTGTCTGCCTATGCACGTACCTACCTATCTATGTATCTATCCAATGTTCCCAAATCCCCACGTTTCGAAAATTCAACACAAGTTCAAATTTTCAATACTATGCAATGGTTCCCAATATCCAGAGGCCATGTTTTTTTGAGTCGAATGACTTAGAAATGAACCTCATTTTAAAATTCAACAATGTTAACAGTTTTTGAAGGTTCCCAAATCGCCAGAGGCCAGATTTTCAAACAAGAATGTTCAATTTTGCAACATTTTACAAGGATCCCGAATCCCCTGAAAACAGATTTTCAAAAATTGAAACATCTTTAAGAATTTTCACTATTGAACATCCTTCTTCATTTTCGATATTTCAGTAGTTCTAAAAAATTTGACAGATTACCCAATCCCCAGATTCCAGTTGTTCTAATTCCACAATGAAAATTTTGGAAATTGTAAAGGGTTCCAGTTCGCCGAATACCCAGACGCCAGATTTTCAACAGTTTGTTTAATTTAATCTCAATGCAACCAACTATTTTGGGAGTTTAATTACATGGTTCCCTAATCTCCAGGACTCGGATTCTCAAGCGCTTGAAACGTTTGAAAAGGCTCCCAACGGAGCATCCCTGCTTAGTGCTCATATAGAAAAACGAGCATAAAGGTCCTACGCACATAGGCTTACAGAAACGCAGATAATTGTTTTGATATGTCGCACTATAGACTCTAAAGATACACACATACACACACAGATACGGAGAGGGAGACGGAGAGCGAGAGATGCATCATAAATGCCTGCCTGGTTGCCTGTTGCACATGCATGCACTCGTGCGCATGGGAACCGTTCCTGGCTAGCATGGTGCAGTGCCTTCCCGCCGCCTCAAGCTCGCGCAAGGCGGCGGACCTGTGAGGCATCCAAGACCCTGATTCCAGACGCAGCTCAGGCGCTTCGCCTTGTTGCGCAGCTCGTCCTGCTCACGCTGCAGTGCCTGGGCTTGAGCCAAGGGCCTATGAAAGGCTCATGGCTCTGGCCGCACCTCGTAGTGTGCTCGCATGGATCGAGCCTCCTGACTTGCTTTCCGAAAGGTTGTGGCTTGACTTTGGGATCGAAAGGTTGTGGCTTGACTTTGGGATCGCCAGGCCTCGCCGAAGTAGTGTCCAGAGGACGACAGCGGCGTAGACACGCCGGAGACCTGAACAAAAGCAAACATAGCAAAAGAAAACCCTATTGAGAGATCCCCTAGTACCGAGGCCCGGGCAGCCGTGGAGACGCCTGCGGAACCGACCTGCAAACAGGAGAAAAAACAACGGATCAAACACGACCCTCTTACAAAAACTCACCGCAACCTGGCGCAGCTGTTGTTGCTGAAGCGCCCGCCTTTAACAGCGACAGCTTGCCTATGAAAACTCTCAGAAGAAGGACGACCAATCCATGACGGCAGGACAACTGGCGCTCGAGCTGTCGGTATTCTTCCTGCACCCACTCTTTACAGCAGAGCATCTGGGGCGAAGCATGGAGTTCCAGACGATGCCTGGCTTACCGTGGGCGATGTGGCCACCTACGGAGAAGGAGAAGGCCAACACGCCAGCATTGCGGGCAGAAAAGAGTTCCCGGCCGACTTCTCTCCTCGTCGGAGCTGTGAGTTCTCCTCCTACCCGGGTTGAAACAAAACTTGCCGTCTCCCCGACGTAAATGATCCAAGACATGCCGTGCCTGGCCTGGAGACTTCGAATGACCTCCTTCATGTACCTGGAACAAGAGTGGTCATCAGCAGCGGCTCGGATCAAATTTCCCAGCGGCTGTCGGCATGTCCACGCGCACGCCATTTGCTGATAGTCGGCTCCTCTTGTCAGGCGGTAGCAACTCGGAGGTCGTGGTGTACAAACTGTTCATCCTGGAGCCTTGCTGAAGCGTGATTTGCAGCTTCAGCGACGAAAACCCAAAATCTCAATATAAAACGTCCGTGTAAAAAGCGGAGGATACAACTTAACTCTCGGTCACAAAGCAGTGGGCAACCAATCGTATATCGAGGCAAAGCAGGCAAAGGCAAAACTGCAAGCAGTGAAATCGATATAAAAGGTGAAGCCGTGAATTTGACTACACAGTGACAGGGCAACACCTACGCTTCCTAGCACAAGCGGACCTTTTCCTGGACTTGTCGCAAAAACGGTCTTGAGCAGTCAAGCAGCGAGTGAAACAAAAACGGCATTTGTTTTTCCCCTGTCGGATACAAATCAAATCACAGTTCGGAATCTTGCGCGGCACCACCATGCCCAGCACCACCCGTTCAAGGCTCATCTTCGGCACCATCCTCGTCCTCACCCCCGCCTGCCTTTACTCGTTCCGTTTCACAAGTCATGCGCAGTTGGCACTCCTGGTTGCTGTCAGCGTGATTGCTCTTGCTATTGCAGTTGAGTGTGCCATTGGCATTGCAATTCTGGCTGCGATTGCCCTTCTGTTCCACTGCTACCACTGCTGCTGATGCTGCTGCTGTTGCTGTTGTTGCTGCTGCTGACCATGACCACCACCCTGAGGACGACCTACTACTACCTCCACTACCACCACTACCACCACCACCACTACCACTACTAACCACCACCACCACCACCTCCACCACCAACTCCAACACCTCCACCACCACCACCACTACCACGACCTAAGACCACTGACATTATTTATCACCAGTACCAATCCCAATACCAGTACTACTACTACTACTACGATTACGACTTCGACTGCGACTGCCACTACCACTACTACTACGACTGCAACTACTGCAGCTGCTACTGCCACTTCCTTCCCAAGCGTGAACGTCCGCAGGCGTCCTGACGTGCCTCCTTGGGCAGCCATAAAGACCGGCCATCATCAAGACAGCGAGGCATGATCACAACAAATGCCTAGGGCCTAGGGCATCAGTCAAAAAGGATCGATATGTGAGAATGTGGAGCATCACCCCCCGGACCGATGGCCCCCTTGAGCGAGTGATGCAAGCACCTTGGAGCATCTGAAAAAGCTGCGCACCTCGTGCCCAGGCACCTGAAAGCGGATGCACAACAGTGTACAAGTCGACTATACAACCATACGAATCTCACAACGGTACTCAATCGGATCACTCAGAATTACGTTGCAGTCGCGCGTACCTGCTGGCATTCATTTGCTCCGAAAAGTGGGAGACACATTCTGGCAGGGAAAAGACTTGTATGAGTGTTTTGCGCGTCCAGACCAGAGCTTTTGCACCCCCGAAGCTGCCTGGCCTGTGATGCACATTGAGAGCAGCAGTTGCCGCGCAGGACCATCCCATTGCCGCGACGACATCTTCCAGGCGCGTGGAACCGTGTGGAGCGCTAGTTTTGCTGCCCTCCCCTCCCCTCTCAGCCTGGCCCCCTACATGTGCCATCCACACCTGCGTAACTCGGGCAACATGCGTGCTGAGGCTGAGCCTCGGCCAGCCGATGGCGACTCAGGAACTCATGAAGAGCCTTGCATGAAGTCACAGCGGCCATACATCAGGAGGTAGTCAAGTAGTCGACCGTAATCGTAGACAGGGGCTCGGTAGGGTTGGGGGATGGGCAGGGCAGGGCAGGGCAAATCCATCCTCAAGCTAGGGGATCCGAAATGCTAGTATACACAAGCGCCCTGGGTCGTAAGGCAGCCGGACCGATCCGCATCCAGGTACTTGAAGGCTGGGTTTGCCAGGGCTTTTTTGTCGAAATGCCAACCTCTCGGCCGAACCGAATATGCCAAAGACTTGTGAACTCCTATGCAACTTCGATCACAGGGGGAATTCCGATCCCTGTTGCCCTCAGGTACCCAGGAACGCTACAGCAGGTTATATACGGCTAGTGTCAGGACGGCGACACCCATGCCCTTCTCGAGCCGTCCGTTCTCGTGGGTTTGCAAATCAATCGATACTTGCCAGGACGAAAGAATCTATCATCAGTGCACTTCGAGGATGCAGTCCTTCTCTCATTGTTCGCAGGTACGCGGACTCCGGGCACTACCAGGCTCCACTGCGTGCAGGGGACTCATGGTTTCAGACGGACAATCACAGTCAAGCCAGACCTGTTGCCATCAACGCAGCACAGCGGAGCTCCAATCAGCATCCCCAGAGCCTGACCATGTTTGATGATGAGCGAGCAAATACTTTCCATCAGGAAAATCAGCCTGTGCTTATCAGGAGCCGTCCACCGGTCCCCCATCGGATGCTCCTGATGAGGAACGGTTGAACAAACAGCCGCGCAGGGACTCTGATCTTTCCAAGGGAGACGCCAAAGGCAAGGGACGCATCAGACAGCACGAGGCCCCGGAAGCGCAAGAATGATGAGTGGGGCTCTTGGGGGAAGAGTACGCAGGAGATTGAGTACACGGACGGACGTCCGAGTGTTGCAAAATACCATCTTCATGTTGCAGCGCCTTGTGTTACGACATGAGGATGTTCTCGCAGCCTTGAGGCCAGAGCTCAACTTCGTTATGTTTGCTCGGGCCGATGTTGCAGCCACCGTAGTGCCTGCCATATTGGAGCAAACAGTCTGGCAGGAGGACAAAGCCCAGAAGCCTGAGACACTGGATCGCCCTATGCGATCGTGCCTTTTGAGCTGCGTGTTTCGTGAGCTCGGCTCGCGCGTCGAAGCGCTCATGACAGACAATCAGCAGCAGACAAAGCTGGTGAAAATGGGCTGGACGGGTGCCAGTCCCGTTGTCTGGCACTATCTCAAATGCGATGCTGTTGCAGGTTGCCTCAAGCCGGACACTACCAACGCGCGCCAAGCGAGTATGAAAAGGCTGCCTCCGCTGTTGCCTCCTTGAAAGTTTGGCATCGACCACCTCGGCCTGTACCAGATTTCATCCTACTCGCCCCATAGTGGCTGAAATGAAAGGAAAAACCATGACCTTCGCTTGCCAATCTGGTTCAGAGGGCCATAAACAACAGCGGCTACGGCAGTGGTAGCAGCGGAGGCCGATGTAGCAGAGATGTGAGTCATCGCGGGCGCTTGCAGCTTCATTTCTGGAGGATGAATGGAGCTATACTTGTTCCATCGCTGGGCCTGAAGCGGCGCAGCATACGCTGTCCACGGTACTAGGGGCGGCATTTGCCATTGTCACTGCTCATGTGATGATGGAGGACTCCCAGTCGCTGTATGCATTTTCAGAGTCGAAAAGATTCCGCGAGCAGACATATGATGACCAGAGAGACCAGCATCATTCATATTCTCGCAACCAGGCTAAGGTCCCCTCTGCCGAAGGTCCAACATGTGCGCTATTGCAGGGCGCCGTATGCCTCAACGATGGCCTGTGTAGCGCTCATTTGGCACCAAGTTTGACTGCAATGGCTTTGAGCAGACGGCTTCACTGCAGACTTGTGTTGCTCAACCAGTCGACGCAGCGACTTAGGGTCGCTTCAGCATGTGGGTAGGAGATTGTGCGTCCGAGGGTGAAATCACACTAGCATTGGAGGACAATGCTGGAGAAGACGCAACAAGCCCCTCTCGACATCAGCGACGCTGCATGAGTACTTTGGGCAGCGCTTGCAGGAGTCACCAAGATCATCAACACAAAGGCGCCAGGAAGCTCATCACATCGCGGTTGACTCTGCAGTAAGTCTGAACACTGAGGATCCAAATCCGTGTATTGACCTCCACGTGAAAAACTGTCATCTTTGGAGTGGACCGAGAGTGCATTGTCAAGCGAAGTTCATAGCGCAGCGGTGCTTGCAACAGTGTCGTGTCTCCTTTTCGCCGCTTCGTCAAATAATGGTGCTACTGCCGGTTCAGCAAGCTACACGCAAGATTTCCTCTGGACCTACGCTACCATGCTACTTTGGCACTGGTGCTAATATATTCGGTGGGCAGGCTGGAGTGAACACACTGGCTCGCGCGTTTGTGTGGGTCACGCACCTACTCTGCTGCGTGGTCAAGTCTCTCTGTCTCCATGCCCGCTTCACCAATGCGTTTCTGAGCTACAAAATCGTCAGCAAACCACATGTGGATAGTCATAACCGCCAACACGTGCCAAATTACTCAATTCCTCTTTCCAGATGAGAAGGAGGAGAGTTGTGGGTGGCCCAGTCCTGGCGGGAGCATTCAGCTAGAGCCTGGAGGTCCTTGCGGACATGTGATGCCGATTAGTCTGCCACGCATCTCTTTCAGCGCACGCAGGCAGCGTGCGGTACTGCCTTGGACAGGCAATCGCTTTTCATATTCGTGAGGATTGGAGGCTCAGTGATGATTCCAGTGCATTTCTGATTGATTAGGGCTTTCAACTGTACTCTATGCTGCCAGCAGGCAGTGAGCCATACATGTGACGTGATGTCAAGAGATCGCCATGTCTGGCATCCACCGGGGCAAAACCTTTACCCAGCATGCTTGCGATTAACACTTCGCTGGCATGCCTGACCTCCCTGAAATGGGAAGCGAAACCCGAAACCCCACGGCAGCCACCCTTGCCTGCCGTTGGGACCGTGGTCGGTCCTGGATCTGAGCGGCGCAAGCCAGCCCTTGGCGGCTCGCGATGCTCATACCCGTGGGGCCGAAGTAGAACATAGTCACCTCTAGTAGATATGGGGGAAACGTGAATCCAAAGGAACCAGCCCAGTCATCCCCGGCGGAACCTGCACGAATAGATGGCACATCAGTCACTCCTAAAACCGCGCCCTCCCCGAAGCCCTGGAAACCCTGGACCCCTCAAGGACTCCGGTTCAAGTCACGTGAGGACGTCATCTGAACACATCTGACACACTCGAGAGCACATGCAGCTGGCACATCAGAGGTCACACAGTCACGAGCGTCTGCAAACGGCCTATATATACATCCAAATTTCGGGAACACTGCACAGCTCTGCTGGACGTGGCGGCTCAATCCAGACACCCTAAACCCTAACCCAGGCCCTAAACACCCTGATCTGGGTCGCCCGGCCCCAGCAGCCACGAAGATCATGAAAATCGTCGCCGGGAGGGTGGCTCGGGGATATATTTTGCGGCGCAGGGTTTAGTTTCGAGGGCTCAGGGTGTAGGGTGGGGGGCTTAGGGCAGTGAATCAATTGCCAGATGCGCCAACGATTTGTTCTTTAATATGCTCCGTTTGCCTGCTACACACCTTCATTTTCGGCTAATATGCCAACGTCTTGTTTCGGTAAAAAAAGCCAAGATTCTGGCATAATGAGGTATTTTTGTAAATGCCAACGACTTGCGAACTCCTACACACCTTCCCGGGATCGATATCGAGAGAGCCACTGTGTAGCAATGATGAGCCCTGAGTCCAAGAGGGTACGCAGGTACTCTGCTGAATCCCGTTGACGCTCATCAAAAGTCCAGCCTGGGGTAAGTTCTCCAAATCGGTAACTGTGAGTCAGTAAAAATTGGACGTCTTTCTCAACGGCTCTTTGACACAGTTGATGCAAATGAAAGGCTGTCCGGCCGAGACCCTGCCTGCTCCAGTGCATGCAACAACGAAACGAAACCTGCATTCGCATAGCAGAGCGAGTGTGGATTTCGAAGTCGAAGTTTTGAGCTTATGCGACGAGGTCATGTGGCTCACTGCAGGGCTTGTTGTATGTGATGTCAGCATGACTGGGTGTTCAAGCTCTGGGCCGGCGACACCAACACATTGGTGGCATCCGCTCGGTTGCCACTGTTAACTAGTGTTGTTTCTGTTCCTATGGTTCTGCGGGGGTCCGAGTCGAAGCACCGGCCTCGGTTGGCATCCTGGCGGAGGGTAATTTTACGAACCACGAGCGCGGCGTGGGACCAATTTTCAGCTAGCCTTTTTGACGAGAATGGTTCACCCGCCCACCCAAAATATCTCGCCAAAAGCTTAATTCATATTATAATGTCTAATAATATGAACTAATCCGCCTCCTTCATTCTCAAACTATCCATATGCTTATTCGTTGTCTGATGTCTGGCAAAGTGGTGTTTCCGAACATCGCAATCGCAAACATCACAATGAACCACCAAGGAATTATACAATTGTTTTTCTTGCCTATGCCTCTCGCGATAATCTTTATTCTGCTCCATCCGTGTATCCTTGTTCATTTCCCTATACAACTTCATATTTTCTATACACCACCTACATGACATATAACCTTCATCAAATTCCTCCACCCTCCTCTCTCTCCGGCAAGTAGAGCAATTTTCCGAGGTGCTAGTTCATTACACACATTCTCCAAATCTCCGCATCCTGTCAAAAAACTCATTTGCTCTTATCCGCTTACATCTCATACAACGTTTTCTAAAATTCGCCATATACCTAGTAATACTACCTTCTCTTGAAGACAAAAACGTCATAATATCCATACCAAAAGACCTTACCCATATTTCCTATACCCATGCCTCCAAAAGACCCTAACAATTATCCTACAACCACTCCACCCAAAAGACCTCAACCCTAAACCCCAACCACCAAAGCCCCTAACCATCATCCTACCCATTAACCTATCCACGAACCCGGGCGTGAACCTTACTGAATATTCATAATTTAGTTATTATGAAAAGTAATTTCCCAAGCACCTCAATATTCAGAATATGCTTCTTTGTCTTCAAATGTTCTGAAAGATGATTTTTCCTAACAGTGCAAGTGCATACTTCGCAGTATTCACTACCCAAATTATATTGTTGTTTTGCTTCCTCGAGTCTATCTTTGTTCCTTTATCTGTATCTTTTTTGCCCTGCCAAGCACTTATTGCAATATTTGTTTTCATCCCTGAACTCATTCTTATCTCGTGTAACCATACATCTGGCACATCTTTGTTTTTCCTCTGTCGTCTCTTAAATATTATATGTCCTCGTCTCTTCAAGCCTCTTTCGCCTACGTTCGCTTAATTTTCATAATTAAGTATTCATAAAACTAAATGTGCCTTCTACACTTGTCAAACGATTATGAACTATCATTTCACCTATAAGCTTCGGTGTTTCTCTTAAACATTCGTAATCCGAATTGTAATGGTTACGTATCTCACGTATAATATTAAGAAAGAACCTATGCACCATATGATAATGGTCCATATAGCCACATCGAGTATCTTCGTAACGTTCTTTTTTCTTTTGGTGCCATTTGTAAAAACCATAAGTGCCTAAGTTTTCATACATTTGTTTCATGCCACAATGTAATTCCAGCGTGTATTCATTGTCATCAATATCTCCTTTCAATGTTTCACAAGCCTCAGCATATTCTGGATATTTGTATGTTTTAGAGAACACATAAATGTTATCATCCAATAGACATTTTCGTTTACAACATTTATCACAACAATAGTACTCAGAAATCAAACAATAAACATTATGAAAGCCATCACATTTGCCTAATAATGCCTGTTTTTTGTTTTCCGCTTCATTACACACATTCCAATTTTGTAAATATTTGAATTTGCTTATTTCATGATAACACATTTCTGCTTCATCTTCACTCTCGCTTTCATATTCGCTCTCAGTTTCAGTCATCTCTCTCAATGCTATATGTCGCTGTCTCTTTAAGCCTTTTTTCTCCTAAAACCCCGCTAAACTCTCTAACTAACAATCATGTTTTCTAATCTCTCATCTAGCTCTCTCAACACATCTGCATTCCTTATCACTTTCATAATATCTCTTTCTCGTTCTAGTTCTTCCATTTTTTGCTTATGTAGTTTGCTATTCAAGTGCAGGTTCAAAAATTTGTATTTATCAACAACTTTACCGCATAACACACACCGATGATACACATCTAAATGCTTGTGTTCCATTCTTACCTTTTTTTCAGCGTTCAGTTTAAATAGATTTCGTTCAAGACAAAAGGACTTAAAGCCAAAACGCCTTATAATATTAGTGAAAAACATGAGTAAGATAGATAACACTGTTAAGAAAGTGAAATCTTTTATTAAGAATAATCCCTATCAAAAAAAGAAGAAGTTATGGAACTATTACTTGCACGTGCCCGTGAAACAACACGTGATATACAAGAAGAGAAACATTAAATATGATTAGTGAAAATATGGAAGACCTAATCACGAATGGATGAAAAAGATATATGAAAACATAATGTGTGAAAAACTAATCAAAGAAAGTGGAAAAAGATTAATGAGCGAGGTGATAAAGTAGCAATGGTTTACAATTATGAAGTTTTATGCTATGTATTATGTTGTAAAACAAACAGATTCAAAGTTAAGTGTGATGCAGTAGTTGATATATATGTATATATATTATCCAATCAAAACACGAATTAGTGAATGTTGGCATGGTGTAGGTGAATGGAAACACTAGAAGATTTAATACTATTTACAAAATTGCTATTAATTATTTCCTCTGCCATACATTCTTTCTTTGTTATTACAGCATCAAACTTTTTGTTTGGATTATTAAATTTCCTAGTGTCTTCTTCTGACATACTACATATGATTAAGATTTACAAACACTTATTAACAATAGCATAGGGGTTCTTCTTCTTTTCCAAAACGAGTTCTTAATTATTTGTTATAATATCTTACTCTGTTCGTGCCTTTTTACGTTCTGTAAGTATTTATAACAGTTTAGATTATTTCACTGGCAATACAAAGGGTTTTTACGAAAGCGGGGACATATCCTTTACCCATTATTTAATCGAAATAATTTTCTAAATATTACTAATAAGTACTAATAATATTCCGATCGTCAAACCTATAAATGTAACAGAATACGATTTTAAAAAATCTAAATATGAAGTAGCACCTAAATTACCGTTCTCAGTGATTATAAGAGGTCCACCAGGGTCAAGTAAAGGAATTCATTACAGTCGCATATTTTAGACATTTACAGAGATGTTTTCGCAAGAATTTATGTTTGGTCTCCCTCGATTTCAATTGACCCTAAGTGAACTCCTGTTAGACGATATATACAGACAGAGTCGAAGGTGGATGCAGAAAAGGAAAAATATTTCTTTGATGAATACATGGCAGAAGGATTGGAAGCGGTAATAAATAGACAACAAAAAATAAATGAATATCAAAAGAAAAACGGACATAAGCAATTACATTCAATATTCATTATTGTAGATGATTTTGCAGATTCTCAGGATTTTTCAAAAAATTCACCTTTGCTGAATCAATTATATGCATGTGGAAGACGTAAAGGTGCAATATTATAACAGCTACTCAAAAATTTAACGCATGATCTCCAACTATTCGTGTTAATAGTCGTCAGTTGTTCTTCTTCCGAGTAAGAAACTATCGCGAAATAGAGACAATGACAGAGGAGCTATCGGCAGTGCTTATAAACAAGAAAATGTTGGTCGGATAATCACGGAACCGGTAGACCGGACCCTCGGCCCGGGACCAGTACTTGAAATCAATCCCCTTCACTCTCATGTGGGTGGGTCCGTCTCCACCAGCACAGCGCAGATCTTCCACGTAGCGGTCCCCATCACGAGTTAATATCATCCAGAGTCCTTCTGAATGCCTCCACAAAAGCAACCTCTCATGATCGACTGAGTCGTCGGGGTGCAAAATTATCCCGATCTGACCCGGCACCAGGTTCAACCACGATCCCACAGCCCCGCCTTCGAGGGCTGGCACCCCGACTTCGAGGATGCTGCCGTGGGCTGCTTGCTCAGCGCAATTGTGGCCACAGCTCCCAAGATGGCTCCTGCTGATCCGGCTCCCACGATCACTGCCTTGCTGGGCCGGTTTCACACGGTGTGACCTCCTCTAGGCACTCACAATGGCAGGACAGGCAATCGGTGCCTTCCTATCAAAGCACTGCAGCAGCCAGGCACTAAGGATCGCCTCCCAGCGCATGGCCCTGACCTGCCTTTTTCAATTGAGCAGCGCATACCGCCACGCATCCTTCCTGTCAACTCGTGCACGCACTTTCATGACCGGGCGCAGTCGGGCGAAATCGGGTGTACTTGTTCGTACGCACGCATAGTCGGGCATACTTGCGCGTCCTGGGCGTAGTCGTGCGCGGACGTACTCGAGTATATAACCGGGCGTACTCGAGCGTACTCGGCTCGAGCGCGCTCGAGCATACAGCGTATGCGCGAGTACTCGAGCGTACTCGAGCGTGTGCGCGAGTACTCAAGCGTACTCGAGGGTATGCGCGAGTAATCCGGCGCAGTCGCCCATCGCGGAAGCAATGACAATTTTAACAGTCATAATCCCAAGCTACAAGTAAACTGGCAAGAGTAGGGGTTTGCTTCTGAGCATGGAAGTCATAATCTTCGGAAAACCGGATGTACGGGAAATCTCAATGATGATGGAGACTACGACGATCGACGACTGTTTCCATTGCTGTGGCGAACACTACAAATGCTGCACCCGCTTTATCAGGAACCACAGCCATTCTCCTGGTCGACCACTAGCACCTGGCCCGCCCTGCGCGCCTGAGTGCCATCATGTGCCATCGGTGCTGCTCCATCGAAGCTGCGCGCTCCCTACTCCGACATCAGGTAAACGAAAACGACTGCCAAAACGATCGCTCCTATTGCTACACATTACTGCTGTTGCTACTACAGCTGCTGCTGTCTCACGGCTGCTCCGACAACTCATCCTCCTACTTCTCCTTCTGCTCCTGCTGCTGCTGCTGCTGCTACTGCAACGGCCACCGCTACCATCATCACTAGCACAGCAACGATTACCACGACGATGCGACGACTTCCTCTATCAGGACGACGAATGCGGCTAATCGTTGCTACTGCATCGGGTATTGATAATGCTGCCACATTCCGACGGTTTTGTAGTAAAGACGCGGTGGCAAGGTGTAACACTGTTGAGTGCAGTGCCGCAGTCGTTACTCGCTCATTGCGAGTGGGCTACCGGAACATCCTCCTCAACAACATCGTTTTGATGTCGACTAGTATCGATGACGATTCGCTCGGTATACCTACATTATTGCTGCTACCGTACTCTCCATGTCATGAGCTTCAGCCCAGCTCCAGCACAGAAGCCTGGACTCTCACTGAGCCGTCGGCCTATTGTTGCCTCCCAGGACTTGCGCAGAACCGGTGCAATACAACATGGTCCGCATGTTTACCATGCATCTTCTGCCTACTCTTCTGCCTGCACTCGCAACTCTGTCCCAAGCTTCGACGAGGACGACAAGTATCGTTAATTTGGGTGCACGTCTGCATATTTGCCCTCATGTCGTGAACATGTAACTGTCATCAACAAACCATCATGTACAGGCAACCCTTCTGTAGATGACGAAGGCTGGAACGAAGGCTTGACATGTGCGGATGATAAAACCATGTAAACGCAAACATGGCCTTGCAGGTCGACATGCACACTTGCACCCTCGCTTCTGCAAACTGACAACCCGGAAAGACTTCACGAAACAGGAATCCTTCCGAACATGTGTACCAACAGACATCCTTCAATGTTGAAATGGTCGCTGTACCAAATTCAACCAAGCTGCATCAATGTACAACAACAGCAGCAGCAGCAGCAGCTGCTGCTGCTGCTGCAGCACCAACCACAACCAACCAACGGCATGACTGGTGCACGGTGTATCGCATGCACAGCAGCAAACACACGAACATTTGGTTACCCAAGCGCATCGCCCAATAGCGAAAGCAGGCAGGCTGCTGCATATGTGCAGCACGGACTCCCGGTGAGGCTACGCCTCTAAAGTCTATGAGAGAGTGCATGGTGGTTGTGATAGTGCAGCACTGCAAAAATCTGCAAAATCTGCACTTGCGCAAAGGAAGATTTGCAATGTTGCGTCCGCAGCAGATTCCAGACACCAACACTGGAGTCATTATGAATGTTACCAACACTACAAAACCACAACTCGGTCTGAGGCCGAGGCCTCAGAGGACCTCCACTTGGACGACGTGGGCCGCTCCGAGGGCCGCTCCGAAGGCTGTGCCCAGTGGCGCCTCGCTCGGAGCTCCTTCTCCAAACGCAGCTGCTCCTCGTTTTGGGCAGAAGGGGACGGAGCAGGGAGCAGACCTGTTTTGGCCTTTGGCCCACTTGCCCGCAAGTCCTCGCGAATCCGATAGTTCTCGTCCTGAGATCGGAAGCCGCATTCTGAACTCAAAAGGGCCAGAACCAAGCTCCACGGACTCCTTCAACATCCTCAACTCCAGTGCCAGCTGGTCGGCCTTCCGCGAAGCCTGACCATCAACACCGAACCTTCTCCCTGACACGCCACAACTAGACCTGTCAATGGCACACTGACTGCTGCACAATCGACAAGTCTGCGAAAGTGCTCACCCCTGCGGCCTGATCACCATCTCCGCTCCTCAGCGCAAGCCCACGCCCAGCGCAGCGATTGCATGCGTTGCCTACTGTTGCCTGATAGCTGAGGAGTCTGGCCAGCGACGATCTCCACTCACCTGGCGCTGAGCTCCCTCGAACAACACAACCGACCGCGCGCTCTCTCTCTCTCTCTCTCTCTCTGCTTTGCTTGGGGCTTGGGGCGGGAGCAGTCCTCCCGTCCCGCGCGGGTGCGCTGCCCCATCCATTCTTTGGAATGAATGGGCGCGGTCTTTAAAAGACTGTGTGCCTCCTTCTTGAAGGCGTGTACCCCTTTGTCGGGGTGGTGCCGAGGCCCTCAACAGCAGGAACCTCAGGAGTAGAGTACGCTAGCAACAAAGTTTTGTCGGGTGCCTCTCTGCTGGTGCCCTGCCTTGACCTGTGTCCCCACCTTTCCCTGCCTTATCCCTCTCTCTTCGCTTCGCTCGCTCGCTCTCTCTCTCTCTCTCTCTTTTGTCTCTGCCGGGCATAGGGAGACCGTTCAAGGCCCCCGGGCGCCAGGCCCACCCGATAGTCTTTATCGGGAGAAGGGGAGTGACGAACGAGTGTGGTACTTCTGAAGGCTGAAGCCATAAAGTATACGATAACAGGCAAAAGAAGTACGCACACTCTCTGGAACATGATCTCAACCTGAACAGTCTTGACGAAAGGTGAGTAATCCCTACAGGCGCGCCGAAAAGTTTCTTCACGGAATGTTCATTCCAGGCTCTCTCTCTTCTTCCACGCAGCAAGGGGAAGACACGTCCATGCCCTCCCCGCGCGTTACCGCGCACTGGGATGACGGGCGGAGAGACTCAGCGAGCCTCTCTCTCTCTCTCGCGCAGAGCTTCGAAGCTCGGGCGGGTCGGGCCAACGGGAGTGGACACATCCCGAGGGTTGCACGCCCCAGTGTGTTGTTTGGCTCTGACGCAACAGTCCCTTGCCTCTCCGCTTGCAGGTATGCACGGCGCGTTTTCCGATCCTTCTGGGAGAATGGCTTGGCATGATGTGCCGCTTCATGCGTTCAGATGGGAAAGCCTCCTGCAACAACCAGCGCCCAAAGCGACCCCAGCCACGGGGGAGCTGTCGGCCACGGCGCATGCCCTCTTGCCTCGCCGATAGCCTTCCCCTTTTGACATCCAATCTTTCTGGCTGTGCAGTCTCAGGCTCAGATCCTGCAGGCTGCCTGCAGGTGCGGTATGGTGCAGTTCTGAAGTCCTGCCTTGTCCAGGTCGCACAGGACACCGGGCCTTGACCCGACAAAGCAAAAACAAACCTTTCACGCTTGAGGCTCGTCTCAGCTTCGCACCCACAAATTTGGCCCATGATCACCTCGGAAAGCTTCACATGAGCTCGCTGCCTTGAATCAGTGATCACGGGGCATCTAATGTGCCGACCGTCGAAGTGGAGTGTTCAATAGGCCATGCGAAATGCTACCTTCGCGCTCACAGATGACAAAAAATTAGCAAAGACTGGTGTAGTGCCGATGATGCGGTTCTTTGCGTGATCGCAACATTGCTCAAGCCAGATGAGCTGCCTCGGCAAAACCATGAATCAAGGCACACCGGGCTCCAAGTCCACCGTGACAAGTGTCACATCAGCTTACACTTCTCACGGAGTTAGAGGTTCGCTCCAGCATTACAGCACCCAGATCGAGAGCAGCTTGCAAACGTCGCAGGACTGCTTTCGGTTTATTTTCATTTAGTCTGGCGTGCGCGGCGAGTCAGTCCGTCTCCGCTTCGGCGACGGCTCGTCCTCACAAGCGGGACACGACAAATGCCCTGTATCTTGTTTGGCAATGGATTTCGGAACTGGAGTTGTCTGGCCGCTTCGGCCTACGCGTGCCACCGTTGCACAAGGGCCCGATTCGAATCAATTCTTCCTGGTAGGCTTGCGTCGCCGGCAACGAGTCACCGCCCTGGCACGGCAGACGTACGGAATTCACTATACAGAAGTGGATGCAACCGATCACTTTGTATGCAGCAGTTCGGAAAACCATTGAAACTGCCGGTCCGGAATGGCCTGGGATGAGTACGGCCTCAGCAAGATGTCCACAGCCGTCACAGCGGGAGGGGCGGAGGGGCGAATGGGCCCTCTTCTTGGGCTCGCACTGCGTCGCTCCCAGGTCCATCGCCTCTCTAGAGCGCAACGGAACTCTGCAAAGCGAAATCTGCTCTCGTCGTCCCGTGCCTCTGCCCCTAACTGCCGCTCTGATGGCGGCGTTGCTGGCCTGAGAGGCCGGGCCAAGAGCTCTGGGCTTTGCTGTGCTGAACTCTGAGCCGAAGGCGCCGTCCACAGGGCCTCGGCTCGAGCCTCGGCCTCGGCGCGGACGGCTCCCGGCTCCGCTCCCTCAGCGTCCTCCGGCTCTTCAGCTCGCGCCTCTCGCGCCTCCGCCTCTGGCTCTAGCGGCTCCGGCGGACGCCGCGGCTCCGCGCCGGTGCAGGACCTGGGCGCGCTCGGGTGCCCAGCATGTGTCCATGCGTCCATACCTGCTTCCAGCTCTCTTCATGTTTTGGGGCCCGGCTGTGCAGCCTCCCTCCCTACCTCCGTCTCGGTCTCAGGTTCCTTCCTGAGATCGTTGCATCCAGATCACCGAGGCCCACAAACAGCGGGTCGAGTGGTGGGCGGTGGCGGACTCGGCGGCATCTCACTCGGAGTGTCCTAAGCAGAGTGACCCCTCGGCTCGAAGAACCACCGACAGAAATCCGCGCCTCGCCGACAGGTGATCCGAAGATCGCCTCTTCCTCGTCGCTGTACACGGCAGAGTTGTACAGCGCCGACCCAAAGAGTTCCTCAGCGCTCTCATAAGGATGGCCCATGCTTTCGCAGGAGGCTGGAGGGAGGCCTCCTCATCAAGCGCATCGAACATCGCCTTCAAAAAGTCCCAACATTGCCACGATACGTCCAACACCGTCGACAGGTCAACGCTTGAAAGTCTGGGCTCACCACCGACACAGCTTCCACAGGTACATCCCGCGCCTGTCAGACAGCCGCGGGTCTGGGGCAAGATCACTGACTCTCTAGAGCCCAGTGCCCACTCTCTGCTCTGTTGCTCTGTGCTTGGGACAAGCAAGCAGCTCACAGTCCAAACGACGGAGCCGGAACTTCAAGCATCACTGCGAGCATGATGATCCATGCAAATCCGAATATGGCACTCGATCCAATGCCTCCTTTGGGCTTTCGGGAACGGTAGTCGCAAGCTCAGGAGGCTTCGCCTGGAACTTTGGAGCTGGGACTCTTGCACGGACGCACGGCTTGTCGGCACAGGTGCATCGCGGCAGCGCCTCTTCGCCCAGACCCATCTGGGCCATAGCGTGCATCGTCCGGTGTCGCCTGTCGAATCGCGCCACACCACAAAACGTCGGCTTGAAGGGGGAGAATTTTCAACAAGCGGCTGTTTCAAAAGTCTGCAGACAACAGCCCTCTAAGCACAGGATCTCAAAGCCTCGGCATTCCCTGAAAAACCCTCGCAGTGTCCGGCCGCTTCTGAAATTCTTCTTCCAATGCTCGTCGCTCGCGATCCTCCTCCTCCTTGTGCAGAAGCCGGTGAAAGATCTTGGGAGTCAATGCCTCACTAAAACCATGGATTATGAGGCTGGCGTCCTCTCGTGGAACATATCCAGTCGTCTGAATCATCTGACCCCCAACCTCGACAACGACTCCAAGTTTACGGTGCAGGTCCTGCCGCTCCATGTCCAAGGCCTTTCACAGCTCAGAAGGGATCATGGCTCAGACTTTAGTGCCCTTACGACCTTTCTGCTCCATGCTTGAGAATAGACTCGCCTGCAGCTGGTCGTGGGAACAGATAGGCTCCGTGTTCTTCTGCTCCCCAGCGTCCCGAGCAGCGATCTTGTACCTGCTTCTCTCTCGCCCGTCCCAACCCGCTATAATTTATATCCAACTTCTTGGCACGTACCACTCATTCTCATTGCGGCTTGTCCAGAGCTGGTGCTTCGTGGGTTCTTCAACATTATCGACTGTGCATGCACGTGTCTATGCTGTTCCCAACCAATGGCACGGGGGTTCCTGCGTTGGGTGTGAAAAGACTTCGTTAATGTGTCCGGGCGGCGCACCACAGACGATGTTCTGCGGGACGATGTTCCAGCTGTGGTGTGGCGCACATTTTCGCTACGATTTACAAAAAAAGTCCGTGTGGCCGTGTCATCAGGTGTGCACCACCGATTCTAAGCAATCGACATGCTCAGTTTCTTGAACGCTTCATGGAGCACCACAATTATTGCTTGGTTTGCCTGCATGTCTTACTCTATACCAAACAGTCCGAAAGAACAAAAAGCTGTAATTGCAAGAGCAACGATATTGGCAAGAACCACCAACATTCGGAGAACCCAAAGCGACAACGACAACAAACTGCTTAGGTCGTGCTGTGATGACGGATCCCGAGTTATTGATCGTATCGGGCCTCGCAAGCAGAAACGCTCGACAAACTTATGCTCGGAGGAGGGCGGGCGAAGAGGAGGGAGCGATAAGCCCGTGGCTTCTTGCGTATTGCTTTGATAGGTTAAGTGTGTCGGGCTTTGGATACATCGATCTAGGCAAGCTAGGTTAGGGCTTGCAGAAGACACCAGAACATTGGTTTAACTAATAATGTCATTTTGGCGCCTTGGCTCCCGGCACACTTGGGGTGGGAGGGGGGAGGGGGGATGTTAGGTTTGGAACATGCTTTTCCGCCCGGGATGTTGAGGCCTTTCAGTCGATCAATTTTGTTTCCGGTTTCGTCAAAAAGCAGACTACGTCAACGACGACGCACAGCTTTTTTGGCACAGGGCTCAGCAACAAAGAGAGGGAGCAAAAAAAGAAGACTAAACGTATGGTTTCGAGGCTGAAGCCGCTAGACGCGGCTCAAAGCTTGGATGCGCGGTCCTGAACATCGCAGCAGAAACACGAAACAATCGTGATCATGATCCACAACAACATCCTCATCGTTGTCGTGAGCAAGGTCGTCACGCTATTCTTCAGAAGCATCTCTACCAGGAGCTAACTGTTGCGACGATCGTGAAAAGTCTTGGATGCACGAGAATCATGCATGACATCATGCCGCATGTCTCCGATATGTGTTCCCGCGCTATCTGCATCTGTCAGCCTGACCGCCTGCATTCGAAGCACCCCTCCTTTCTTGCTGAGTCTTACAGAACCCAAGGAATCAGCTGCAAGAGCTGCGTCAGGCACCAGCCATCTCCGAAATCCTTGTCGGGCGGATCAGGCCTGCACAGGGCATGGTTGCTTGTGCCCGTCTACGTACAGCAAACGTACAGACGCACGAATGCATGTGTGCATGCATGCATGCACGACAACGTTCATGTCAACGTGCGGCGATGCTGGGTGTGGGCTTTGACCGTTCGTGGGAAGTCTGCAGCTACTCTGGAGCATCGATCCTTCTGAGACTCCTGCACTCCGTCATGCCTTGCGTACACAATCAGAATGTACCTTCTGGCNTGGGCTTTGACCGTTCGTGGGAAGTCTGCAGCTACTCTGGAGCATCGATCCTTCTGAGACTCCTGCACTCCGTCATGCCTTGCGTACACAATCAGAATGTACCTTCTGGCGAGGCATATTGATGCGCGTGACCTGTATAAGGATTGGCTTGCAACTCCGCTGTCCAATCGTTTTCCGTGGCACTGTTCTGCAGTATGGGGATTGAAGCCACCTCAGCTTGCTGGAGCTGCCGAGAACAGACTCCCTGGCAGGATCTGAAATCACATCGCTTGGCCGGCACGCTGGAAACGTGAACCGCATGCTGCCACCAAAAACAATTGAACCGAGGCGGCTCATGAAAATTAACTCCACAGGAGACCTCTCTATCACGGGCGTAGATTCTCAAGGCGGCCGAAGCCAACACCTTCATCGGCCACAGAGCAAAGCTGGGAAGAAAAACCACAAGATGCCCTGAGCCTGGTGAGCGCTAAGCTACGAATTGCGGAGGGAGATCTTCCCCTGTCCTAAGAGCCTCAGGCCGCTCGCCAAACTTGCTTCGCGGCCGCTCTCGGAGTCCTTCATGCAGTCTGTCGCAAGGCTTCGAACGCCTCCTTCACCTCTGCGGAAAAGGGCTCCAACATGTGCTTTGCCAGGGTTGCAAGGCTCATCCTTGACAATGCTGCGTGGAATCGTCGCGAATGTCTGCCCTCTGCGACCTCTGAGCCGGAATGGCACAGCTCCTTGAGCACCAAGTGGATCAGTGGCTCGGCCTGATGGAGGAGACCTGTCTCGTCCGCCCTGCTCCGGAAGTGGGGAAGAAACCTCTGCAGCTTGTGTCTACCGTGCCATGTTCAGAGAATTTTTCAGACCGAGCCATTTTCAGGGGCATTCAAGGTGTCGAGCTTGGTCTGTCGGTGCTAAGGCAGCTTTCCTGAGCACTTCAAACTGCGAATGCAAGCCAAGACACGTGGCGAGCATTTCCCCAGGGCTCATCTTCTGCAGGAGTCGCCGCTGCTTTTGATCGAGCTTTGCATCCAGTGTACAATGAGTCAGGTGGCAGAAGCTGCACGTACGCCCGGCATGGCAGGCCCCCCCCTTCAGAAGGTAGATGCATGGACGACGGCAGAGCTCAGGGTGCCCCAAGCTTCCCGGATTGGACTCCAAGGAGACAGCTCCAGGAACGTTTGGCTGTGGCACAGGTGGTGGGAACCTCCGAAGGCATGCCTTGAGAGACAAAAGCGCGGCCTCCGTCGCGGTCTGCCCGGACTCACCGACCACGGCCATGGCCAATGGCACTGCTCTGATCACAAAGCTCGCCCTGAGAGCCGGGACGACTTTTGTCAGGGCAGGAGGGTGCGAAGAAGGAGACCGCGCCGTGCTACGACTCTGTCGTCAAAGTTTGCATGCCCTTGCTTGCAGGCCGTGTAGGCCTTTCTCCCTAGTGGCCCTGTAGTGCCTTTGAGTATGCCCCACGCCACATAATTTTACTGAAAGGGGATCCAGCGTCCCGTCCTGTGCAGCACGACACCTACATGCACCACGAGACTCAGAACGGTCTTCTATCGCCGTTGCTTCCGAGCAGCAGATTGATTTCTTGTTCATCAAATACAACATCATCACCAGCATCCCACTCCACCTCGCCCTCATCACCATCGCCACCATCGCCGATTCTGTGAGCTATCTCCGGTTCCAACGAAATGGGTATTCCTGCTTGTCGTGATAACGAGCTATTTTGGCACCACAACCATCACCATCACCATCATCGTCATCATCATCATCTTCATCATCATCATTATCATTATCCTTATCATTATCATCGTCATCGTTGCCACCCGCATGTCAGACCAACTTTGACTAGTGCCACCATTCGTGTTGTGCTTTCGCGCTCTGCCAGTGCCTATGCTTATGTATATCTTATGTATTGTCATGTGCCGCTTTTGCTGCAATCCTGTACTATTCTGATGCTATATTATGCGCTACGCTTCCTGATCTTACAGAGGACAGAGCCGTTCCGGTCACATGATGGGTTGATTGATTGATGGACTGACAGTGGGTTCCGGTCAAAACTGGGGCCAAGACAGCGATTGCTTGCACTTGTCCAGGTCCTTGGCCTCAGCTGAAGTCATTGGTCCCTGGGTCCCTGACCGAAACACGCTCCAGGGTCTTTCACTGCCGCCAAGAAACCTCGAAGTAGCCAAGGCGCTCCCACAAGAGAATCCTCAGCACTCGCTCAAACACTTCCAGAACAATGCCGACGAGACGTCGACTGAGGTGTTGCAGTTTCCTGTTTGAGTGAGTAACAATGCTGCTCGGGATCAACACGAAACCTCACCCATTCGATTGGCTGAGAGAGGTGTTGCTCCACTGAAGATAATCCTGGGCGAGGATCATGTTTGCCAGGAACTGGCTGCCTTTGATCCGCCCAACCACCCACCTGGCAGAAGTGTTCCGCTACAGATTCAGAAGAGACCTGCGGCCAGGCCTCCGAAGTAGGATGTCGTAGAGCTTCGGGCTGAGAGCCTTCTCCAAGAGCTCAGAGCCCAAGCCTTCCGAGAGCTCCGGCGGCGAGCCCAGGCAGCGGCTCTCTGAGACTCGCAGGCGGCCTCGCCTGTTTGCTCGCCTCGCTTTCGGGCCAAGTAGACCATGCGGTCGATGAGGCAGGCCAGGGCCTGCTGCGCTCTGACGTCTCCGCTCCGCCCGCTCCGCCCGCTCCGCCCGCTCCGCCCGCTGCCATCTCGGCTACGTTTGAAGACCAGAAGGCTCGGGACATGGCCAGTGGCATATTGGCCGGATACACTCCTTTCCCAACCTCGTCGGGGTACCTGACGAGAGCCAGACGCAGCCAGTGCTGTCGAGGGCCAGCCAAGCCGGGTCCCTTGCGTCAGAGTTGCCTTCGCCACGGAGCCGAGGATCTCAAGGAAACGCACGCCGCGCCACGCACAACGCCACACTGCTTCCAAAAGACCGACGGGGAGCCGACTTGCGCGACTCGGCAAGGCGTTGCCTAGGCACGAAACCACCCTCAGCCTGTGACTCGCACTTTGTCTCTCTTGGATCTCTGAGAGCCAGGCTTTCAGAGCATAGTGAGCCGCTTGGTAGATGTGCTCACACGCCTTCCAAAGAGGATAAAGGATGTGTAGAGAGATTGCTGTCACACAGGGAATTCTGTCGCTGCGAAGCGGGGCCGCGGGATGGCAGATGGCTTCCGGCCTTGTTCGGGTCAATCTCCACATGCGCCATGTCCCGCACCACCAGCTTCTTGATCATGCCTCAAGCGTCCCCCATCGTCGTCGAGGCCCACGGCGCACGGCAGCAGGCAGCAGTCTGCTGGGTGCGGGACAGGTGATGGCTTCCTTCCGCTGTGCATCAAGGACCGTCACCTCGGCGCGCTCGTACTTGTGTGGAACCTTCTCGAGGAGCGTCCGCTCGGGCTGCGGCGGTGTCTTTGTTGACGGTGAACCTATCTGGACATCTCTCGATGACAGCGCGGATTTGCTGTGGGTCCTCGTTTCGTAGACGTTTGTTTCTTCATGTCGGGCACACCGGCTGAGGCCAACACCGCTGGCGGGTCGAAGTTCTTGCAGATCTCCCTCAATGAAAGCACGAGTGTTTCGATGTTGACAAGGCGGCAACCCGTGTGGCCCTGACTGAAAGGAGGCGTAGTCGTTCTGCGAGGCGGGAGGCTTCCATAGAGTCGGCAGAGTTCGTGACGATTCCCGGCCTCCCCCGAAAGGAGGAAGTCTGCAATATCGTCGGAGGTTCGCTCCTGGGAAGACGAGACTGAGTCGCCCAGTCGCCTGAGACTGCCTCGTGAAAACTCCATGACAGAAGCTTTTCTTACCGTTGCCACCTGTGGTATTGATACGATTACTACAGTCCCGCTATGCTGCTGAGGCCACCGTAAATACTCAGATCTTCTGCGCATTACTGATTGGCATCCTCTGTAGTTGTAGAAACACAACAACCACGAGTATGCTGTCTCCCGTTGTGTACTCACCGTTGGCTGCCATGAACTCTTGTATTGCCCCTGGCCTGTGTTGTGGTCCGGCCTCGCCGCCACACTGGACCACGTCGACCCTGCGGCGGGATCCGCCAGTAGAAAAACGATGCGCTTTGTTGCCGCAAGGTCACCCGCTCAAGTTTAGCTAACTAACATGCTCCTTCGGATTTTGGGTTCGTCACAAAGGCCAACGGCTCTACCGCGATCCGTTTTTGGACACACCGCCCTCGATAGTCATTGTCAAAGTGGTCTGTCGACGGATCAGCTGGACCTTGCCCAACTTGCTCAACAATGAAAACCTGCGATGGCATGGAATTTCGCGGAGTTCGGACGGGGCTTTTGAAGCCTTATTCCGAGCCCAAGTAGCCTGTAAATTGCACCTCTTCGACTCGATGTCTTGGTGCTTCAGGCTACTGTTACTCCGCACCTTATCTGATAACCTGCCGAGCCAGGGAAGACAAAACGCAGATCAAAGTCCAGTCCATGGAAATACACATCTTCACCAGAATCAAAGGACGTACAGGCGGCAGTGGCCAAGTGACACAGAGTCTCTTGGGCTGCTGCTGATTCGCAGCTCCGGCAAAAGCTCGACCACCCACGTGAATTATTCGAATACTCTGGGCAAGAGCACACCAGAGTTGCCGCACAATTCGTACTGACAGGTTGCTGTGCTGGGGGCTGCATGTGTGTGTGTGTGCGTGCGTGCGTGCGTGTGTGTGTGTGTGGGTGGGTGGGTGGGT
>BGNK01004547.1:0-25688 GCA_003297005.1 Symbiodinium sp. clade A Y106
CACGCACTCGCACGCACACGCACACGCACACGCACACGCACACGCACAAACACGCACACACACACACGCACACGCACAAAAACACACAAACACACACACACAGACACACACACACACACACTTGTGCATATACATTGTGTTTATTATGAATGCATGCATGTATGTATGCATTGTACAGTATGTACATCATCTCTGTAGGTGTATGTATGTTTGTATGTGTTTGTATGTATGCATGTAAGTAGGTATGTATGTCTGTATGTATGTGTGTCCGTAGGTATGTAGGTATGTAGGTATGTATTTAGCATACATGTATGCATGTGTGTATGTACGGATGTATGTATTTGTGCATGCACCTGTATATTTGTGCAAGTATGTATGCATACATATACCCGCACACATGCAATTGCACGTGCATATGCGCATAAACACAAACACACACGTACATTTAGACATGCACATATATATATATATATATATATTATTCATGCGCATATACGTGCACATATGCACGAAATTAACTGAACCGAGTAACTTATTCCATTCAAGCTGCCAGGCCTACAGATGCTGACAGAAGCAGTCTTTCCGAGATTTGCGGGACCTGTGTTTGGGCGATATAGCAGGCAAGAGTGCTGTCGGAGAGTGGGGGGCTGTCATTGGTACCGCCACACCGGACTGCTGAGTGGCAGTTGTTCCTGCACACCGAATGCTGAGAAGCAAGATCTATACCTAAAGGTTTCAGAGAGTGACAGAGCTGGATGTCACTGGTCTGATTCCTGGTGCCGCTGAGGTGCTCCTTGCTGACGTCTTGCTGCGACCGCGCATGTCTTTGGTGCACCAGAGCTATGCCGCGAGAGAGCGCCGTGCTTTGCCCCAAGGGGTTTCACCCAGCACCTCTTCGGCATTGTTTGCTCATACATGCGCTTCTCTTTGTGTCATTCTGGCTTGCGGAGCCCTGAAAGGCATGGCATACCAGCAGCCGTGCTTGATCCGCGGTTGCAATTCGGCAGCGAGTCAAAGCGCAGCCGCGACGTTGACTTGTTCTGAGGAATGCCGATGGTTTTGGTGTGGGTTGGTATGCTCAGCAAGCTCCGATACCCTGCGTCTTCACGTCGCTGAAACCCGCCACCTCCTCGGTATCCCAAGCCAACGGAGTCACATCCTGCGTTCTGTGGTGACTGCACAAGGCATGGAACGACCCCAATCTCCGTAACTTGTCCGAGGAGGTGCGGTGCGCTCAGGCTGGAAAATCTTGAGCCTCATAAAAGTTCCCGAAAAGGTGCGATCGCCCCTCATTTTCGCTCACATCCGTGCAGCCGGCCCGTGGCGACCTTGGCTCCTGCAACCGTATTGCCGAGACCCTTCCTGAATATATCGGCGGAGGCTGCAGAGACTTGTGAGATCCCTGGCCAGGTCCTCAAGCGTCAACGAAGCTGCCTGCCATCCATTCAAAGCCGGCCGCCGCTCGGAAGAAGGGTACATGAGGCAGTTAAAGGTTTCACGTCATCGTACCAGGTTGGTCTACAGTAGTAGCCTGAGTATGTGTGATGATTGTCATGCGTCGGCTTTTTGGGCCATATATGGTCAAGAAAGCTCTGCTTCTAGCTGCCTCACCTGGCAGAGCAAGACTAAGAGCATGCAAGAGAGTTGTGAGAGTGGAGGGAGAGGGAGGGCTGGTTTTGCTGAAGCGAGCCGAGGCTTCCTCTTTGCTCACAACGGCCTGGTCGGAAACTTTTCGCAGATCCGACGGCAGCTCCTGGCGGGCTTGAATGAGCAGCTTCGAGGGGATGGGTGGTGTCAGTGCAGGGAATGCGAAGGAGAGCAGAACAGGCTCGCCGACCCGAGGTATGCATTTAGCATCACGCTGGACCACTCCTGCATTGATTCAGTCGTCGCTTGCATTCAACTGTCGTAGCTTGTTTTTTGGGAGTCAACGGGCTTCCGGATGCTTCCGGCGACTCGCCTCCCTAGGTCGCTTTTGGGATCTTCCTCACAGAGCTTGGGGTGGGCAGTGACGAAGATGCAACCGCGGAGCATTCCGCCGACGAGATGTGCGGTGCCCTTTCGAGGACAAGTGGAACTTGGCCGTTCACAGGCTTCCCAGATAGCGAGGGAACCAAAAAGCACGGGTAGCAGTCATGTTCAAGTGACCTGCAAGTGTGCATCGGGGAACTCTATTGCATGATGTCGTTCTCTTCCCCCCGAACCTTCCCGGCGTTGGCAGGACCGTTCTTCGACTGACCCAAGCTGCCGCGGAATACGGACCCGAGGCATGCAGTGCCAGCATCACGACACGTGACAAGCACGGCCCCGCAGAGGAGTCACTGCTCAACTTGATGGTGACTGCAGCTCGGCATGCAGCGAAGTAGGAGCTTGCAATATGCGTGTCCTACACATGCAGAAACGGTACTTCCAGGGTTTAGGCTTCCAGTCACGAGTCGGCGGAACGCGACTCAGCCTTCTGAATCTCTTTCAGGACGGCCAGCGCATCGTGGCTTGTCGCTATGGCACGGCCCCTGCAGAGACGCAGGAGGAGGGCCAGGAGGTTCCCCTGGGCGCAACCTTGTACTTGAGCTCCTTGACCGCAAAGATGCGAAGGTGGGTCTTGGTAGAGGTGCGTCGCGTTGGGCATTCAGGTGTTGGCTCCCGTTGGGTGGCTTCGCCCGATGATCCTCAGACGTACCGCATGAAGAAGGGTGTGGCCGCCTGAATCGCTGTCCCAAAGTATCACAGGATGTCAGGTTTGGGCTTCGGGGAACTCAGGCCGATATCAAGAGCTGCACTGCGATTCTTTCATCGGAACCGTTAACCCACATCCGGGAAGAGTGGCTTCCAATCGCGCCCAACAGCATCGTCCTGTGCGGTCGCACACGTGGAGAGGGCGGCTCGGCAGAGCTTTCAGACAAAGACGCCTTTGCATGCACGGTATGTATTCACACACACATATACACAAGTATATGTACGTGTATGTTGTACACACGCTTTGTCCGGGGCAGCATCGCTTCCTTCTTGCTGTTGTTCCCAGTGTGACGATGACATCACTCGTGAGGCCAGGCAATTGACACGTTGATGTTTCCCCTGGAATGTGGACCGGTGGTGGGCCTCAGTGCTCTTACGGGCGGCTCGGAAGAAGTTCATGTCGTGGCAGTATTTATGGAGAGAGCTGTTGTCTTGTCTTGCTTGTGTGTGTGTGTGTTTTGGGTCTGCAGGCGTGGAATCTGCACCAAAAGCAACGAAAAACATCTTGCTTGGCGAGTCGCAGGAAGGCTTGCACCTTGTCTGCACTTGTGGCAGCTCTTTCTGAAGCCTCAGGTTGGTTAGGCGTGGACTCATCGTTCGGGGAAATGTAGGAACCTGATTAAGAAACCCTGGGGCAAGAACCCAAAATTATCAGGATCCATATAAGGAGTCCTAATAAAGACCCAAGGTTCCTTGATCAGGTTCCTATACTATCCTAATTCTAGGTCCATAAACAGCCTGGGTGTGGGGCTGGAAACAGAGCAAGTCGCTTCCAGGAACGAGATCCCTGACACGCATCAGGAGTGCAGGGATGTCGGCTTGGAGCGCGCATGGCGTTTCACTTGTAGGAAGTGCAAGGGTCCGTCTCTGCCGGGAGGACATTTGGATGTCAATCACGGCAACGACGGATTCTGGAGATGTGAATTGCCTCGCGACCCTTTCAGACAGCCTGTTTGTGGCTGGGTCCATGGACGGGTCTCTGCGATTCTTCGACAGCGATGAAGGCCGGACCTGTTTTTGCATCATTTCCAGAGATCGCAGAGAAGTTTCCCCTTCATATCGCCATTGCTCAAAGAAGCGATCAGTGCTTATGTATTCGGGAATTCCCGTCATGATCCCCTCATACAATCACGATTCCTATTGGTTGCAGCAGTGGTAGTGGTTTTGTTGTTATGTTCCTACGTAGTCAGAATAGTATGCTCCGTGTTACTTCCTTTGAGGCCAGGCACTCGCGGTTCGTCATCACAGCCAAGCCAGTGGGCCGGTCCTCTCACTGCTCTTCATCAGAAGGGACAACGCCGCTTGCTTCTCCACGTTTGGGGGCTCCTGCCATCATGCCCGCAGGGCCGTAGAAAGAGTGCGTGCTCGCATGCCACTTGGATGTCCTTCCTTACAACAAAAAAGTGACTCACTGACTCGCTCCGGCATTGGTGATTGTACAGATGCCGCTGCAAAGGATTCACCAGGCTCTTCGCATCGTGGTGATGAATCGCCACTGGACGCTCAGACAGCAAATATCTGCCATAGACGATTGGCTGTTGGGGAGGACTCAGCCGGTTTAATTGAAGGAAAGCTTGGGGAGTCCGGCAGACAGCACCTTGGCATCGCCGCGATCGCCGACTGAAGCTGGACCTCTCAGCTTTGGCCGGACGCAGTCAGAAGACCTGTCGCTCGAAGCATACAGCTCTTCGAGATGTTGCGAAAGCGCCCCCAACTTCCAACCACACAAGCTCATGCAACCGGCAAGGCACAGCAGAGGCATGTCCGCGGGCTGTCTAGGCCGGGAGCCACGACCCCATGGCGGCCGGGGAATATCGGTGGCAGGGTCCTTCTCTTGGAAAGGTGCCGCTGCCAAGCTGAAGCTGAATGAACCGGAGATCTTGGCTTCTCGCGTGCCGAAGGCCACGAGTTTGGACTTGTGCCTTGGCGAAGCGGCTCTGCGAGGCTCTGCGAGGCTCCCATAAGCAGTGGGCCGAGGCTGCTCAGCACTTCGATCAACGAGCTGCGCGTCTGGGACGTGACGGCGCTGCTCCACGCGGAGGCTCCTCAGAGGGCGAGCTGCAGGCAAGAACGTCGGGCAAGGGGGGGAGCATGTTGCAGGAGCAAAGCGATGATGAGACGACGGTTCCTTGCCTTTTCTGCAGCTTGGGCAGCCCTCAGAGCGCGGAAGCTCCCTCAGATGACCTTTCTCTTTCTGGCGTGGATGCTTAAGGCTTCCACTTTGCACCGAATCAGGGGCATCTTCTGAGCATCGCTGGCAGCTTGCAGACCGCAGCTCTGAATTGCACTGGTTGTGTACTGGTTGAGGTGGAGCATTGCAGAGTCACGAAGCATCGCAGACCGCCATGAGGTGATCTTGGGCTTTCAGAGCACGAACATCTTCTGTTTGCGGCTGCTGGAGGGCTGGGCGAAGCTCCTACAAGCGAAGACTCGCACGCGGACCACCAGGCTCCCGGCGCCCTGAGCATCTGGGAGCTTCGCTGGCTGGCTCTCTCGTCTCTTGGACTGTCTCTGAGAGGCACTACACCTTCAACATCGACCTCGCCAAGAAGAAGCCCAACACTCCACCTGGGCCCAACAAGTTTAGTCCCTCGGTCTGTACGCTTTCGTAACATACACTTTGCCCCCTTCAGCCTCAATAAATGTGCGCCTTGGTGCTTCTGCCTTGAGGTCACCACAGTTTACTGGAGCTTTGGCAAAGCTGCAATCAGCGACACATGGGCTTCGTGCATTGCGTGGTCCAAGAACCCCTGAGTGGTATTGTGGCATCTGGTGGTGGAGATGGCCGCATTGTCTTCTGGGAGAAGGGCAAGGCAAGGTTCCGCCGGACCGGAAGTGCTCAGTTCTACCTTCAGCCCAGCATCTGTCCTTTAAGGCGGTTTGCTGCTTCAATCATGGCGGCCCAGTTCTTGCTTTGGCCGCTTGCGCCACTTCCAAAGCGACCCAACTTGCAAGGGTTCCAGCCTACAGCATCCTCCAGCAACGCCAGCTGAGTCGCAAAACGTCGCAAGCTCAGGCACTATACTCTGGGGACGCCTACGGGCGCATTCGTGTGTGGGATGCAGCTTCAGTTCAGCACGGAAGCAAAGCCGTCCTCAGTTCAGGCCAGATCGAAAACCTTAACATCAGAGCCATGCCGCAGTGCTCAGTCACAGACATGCGATGCCGTGTGCCTTTGTCCTGGGCCAGGAGGTGGCTGTGCTGCTGCCATCCTGGCGTTGGCCACGCTGGGAGACCAGAACCTGATTTGCGAGGGGCCGCCCGTTGTGATCTCAGGATCGGGCGAACCTCCGCGAGCCTTCTTCTTGCGTGAGTGAGAGTGAGCGTGCGGCAGAGCCAAGCGGAGCCAAGCAGAGCCATGAGGAGATGCGGCCGGAAGCCTTCGCCTCTGGGATGCAGAGAAAGGCACCCTCCTCCGAGAGCTTCCCACGGGGGCCACCTGCTGTGCTGCCGTCTCCCCGCTCGGGATGAGGCCGCGGACGGGAGGGCCTGAACCGTTCGGGGCATCTCGCGGGGCATCTGGCATCTCGCAGGGCTTTTTGCGCAGGTTGTCGTCCTCTTCGTCTGGGCGCTACGCTCTTCGGGTCGTGACCGGCGGCTGCAATTCCGGCTCCCCGGCTCAGCTCTAAGCCTCAAAGAGCAACGGTCGAAAGCTCAGACAAAAGCCCGCCCAACCCCAGGCACCATCCACGCCGCCTACTTGGATGTGAACACGGGCACCAAGACATCTCGGCCGATGCTCTCCCCGCCCAGCCGTGTCTGCGGCCGATTCTGCAGAAAGAAGGACTGCGGCCACGAGGACTCCAAAGACACTCAGAAACGAAAGAAAACGAAAGACAACTCGGATGCCGACTTCGCTGAGCATGATCATGATGCTGCAAGGTCAGTCTTTAGATGCTGTACGCTGTTCACCACGAACCGAATTGCAGGACGCAGTCGAGTTTCAGAGGCTGGTTACCCTTCTGGGCGAGTTCGTCGCTTTCCAGACGGTCTCAAGTGACAGCTGCTGGTCTGACCTTGATGCCAGAACAAGACTTTCCAACAAAAGGCCGGTATTCCGCCCCAAGCCCCGAGGCCGACATGAGCCGGACATGCAGAAGGCGGCCTCCTGGCTCGCCCGGCGCTTCGAAGAACTCCTCGGGGCCACAGCCGCTTAGGCCGAAGAATCCCAGCTTAGCATCGGGCTGTATCCATCTCTGGAGAGTGGGGCAATGCAACGTGGAGACTGCGCAGACACACACATACATACGTACATACACGTACATACCTCCATGCATGCATGCATACATACATATGCGCAGGCACATACGCACATACATAGATGGATACATACATATACACATACACGTTACATACACGTACCCGTGCACGTGCACGTACACGTGCATGTACCCGTACATGTACACCTACACATGCATGCCTACATACACATACAGACACAGACATACAGACATACAGACATACAGAGACATACATACATACACACATACATACATACATACATGCTCAAATACATACATGCATACATGCACACGCACATATGCGCACATCCATCCCTCCATCCATCCCTCCATACCTCCCTCCATCCCTCCGTCCCTCCGTCCCTCCGCCCATCCGCCCATCCATCCATCCATCCATCCATCCATGCATACGCGCACACATACACGTACACGTACGATCTGTACATGTTCGCGCAGACCTACCTACCTTACTGCCTGCCTGCTTCCCTGCCTACTTACCTACCTACCTACCCAACTAACGACCTATGTACCTACATACATAGGTAAGTATGTATTTGTGTAATTGTGTACTATGCATGTGATACATACATTTGTATGATATGTTTGCACGGACCCTCTATGTGCGTCGCGCGCCTCAATGTCCGTAAGTCTGCCTGCATGCCTGCCTGGCTGGGCGGCTGGCTGGCTGTGGGTCCATCTGTCTGTCTGTGTCCCGAAGGAACATGCTGTAGGCTAGGCTGTCGGTATGTGACAGTCTTGCGTCGCGACATGACGCGCTGTACTTGTGTAGTGTATCTGATCTCCGCCTGAGGCGCACTGTAGCTTGTCCCAAGGTGCGGATTTGCAATGGGGCAGTTGTCGCCAGATGCGGTTGGGACCTGAACAAGCCCCTTGTGATCATGCGCCTTGATACAACGCAGATGCAATCAGCTGTGTCGAAACACCTGAGGATCCAACAATTTCGTGAGAACGGAGTCGCATGCCTGCTGAGAGGTACTCGCACTATGATGTTGTCGCTGCTGGGAAGGGATGGCAATGTGATCCCTGGACCATGCGGGTGGAAGATGGATACTTCTACGGCCGTGGGGTGAGCGACAACAAAGGCCCGGCCCCGGGCCAAGAACCCCAGATATCTCAGATACCAGATGTCAACCCAAGCGACTTGAAGCCATGCAGGCCCGCTGCTGGCACAAATATTTGCGGTGCGGAGGCTGCTCCAGCACAGCGATTCCTCAGACTTCTGCCTTGCCGGCTTTGACCTGGAAACCACGCAGGACAGGAGAAACCAGGCGAAAAGCATAGGGCCTAGGGCTGGGGCCCAGGGCTTTTGCCTTTTTTTAGCAAACCGGTGAAGCGTCGGAGTGCGAGCTCAGGCCCGGTACTGATGGTAGATGATTTGACCCCTTCTGCAGGAGGAGGAATGCCCCGTTAACGTGCTGTTCATTGTGGACGGCCATGAAGAGAGTCGGATCCTGAGATTCTGATGGCGGCTTCATGCTGTGCCAGCAGAGCAGCAAAGCATTGAAATGAGTTGCTACTCCTATGGCAGGTGGCGACCCCAGCAACACGCTTCGTGTGGTGCGAGAGGCACGCAGTGACGGGTGGCTGCGGGGGAACACGGTCGGCTTGATCGTCAACAACTCCTCATGGATTGATGATGAGCCTTGTTTGCTTCACTGGCTCCTTACTTGCTCCTGTGGGGCTTTTTGAGTTTTAACTGAAGCACGCCGCTTTCCACTCGCCTCTCCGAGGAGCGGCCGTGCTTGTGCGGGAGCCTCAGCTGTGGCCTTTCGCAGCGGAAGCAGGAAGCCGGATGGCCGGATGTTCACGGATGATCATGGATCTCTGAGGCTATGGCATGAGAGGCGTCCTGGATCTGGAGGTGGCCATCCAGGGCGGGGAGCGCGACTTGCACAGCGGAGTGAACGGTGGCTTGCTGCCGGAGCCAACCTTTGACTTGATGTCCTTGATCTCCTCCTTGACCGATGCCACCGGGGTTCCCACGGTGGCTGGGCTTTCCGAAAGCCGGGAGCCAAAGGAGGAGCGGCGGAGAGGCGGAGAGCGGCCATGGAGGCTCCCATGAAGCTGAGGTCTCTGTAGCATCCAAGAGGAGGACCTCGTGAACCTGTCCGCGGCCGGGCAGCAGCGTCTTGGCACAGCCCGAGCGCAGCATGGCGCCGCGGTAGGAAGAAGCAAGAAGAACACAGACTCTCTGAGATAAGGATGTCCGTGGAGAAGATTTGCCAGCGACTGGGTATTCCCAATGGCCATGTCGGCCCCGGTTGGCTGCAGAGCTTTCAGAATCCAGGCCGCGACGGGACGTCGGGAGCTTCGCAGCCAGGACTTCGTTCTGCTTGGCACCTTGAGGCATGGAAGCACTGAAGAGAACATGGCTGCAGCCCTCAATCTCCATCACAGAGATTGGGAAAGGTGGGGTCCGATCAAACAAAAGGCGACGGCTTTCATTGAAGCTGACCCTGAGGCCCCAGGCACCTACATGGACGGCACATTGCTAACCGTGCCTCCTGCGTGGTCTCCGTGCGCACCACCCCAGGCCTTGGGGCTTGGTGTCTGGTCTCCTTTCGGTTTGAGGCGTTTGAGGCTTCAAGGGGATTCTAGGAATCCACTAGCTTCCCCTCTGCAGAGCCTTCCACACAGGCGTCAGCAGCTCGCTTGTGTTTTGCTGATCCGCTTTGAGGCCAAAAGCCCGAGGACGTGGTGGGCTGCCTGAAGCAGCACCTGCAGCACGAGTGGCTCGGCGTCGCGAGAGCTTCGGCTTAGCCGGACTGAAGCCGAAGGTGAAGCGGTGAAGCCTCACACCATCATCGAATCATCGCCCTGCTCTTCTCGGCAGAAGAAGCCAAATCGGCCCCTACTGTAGAGGTTCGCGAAGCGCCGCAGCTGTAACAAGCTGGAGATTGCAGAGCTTGCCGTCTCGGCCCCTGAGCTCAACAAGTTGGTTCGTTTGTCCAGTTCGGAGAGAGAGACAGGTGACTTGCCCTTGCCCTGGGCCCCCACTGCAGCCATTCCGAGGAGTCTTGGCTGGCGAAGCCAACGTCCAAGGCCAGGGCCTGCCAGGGCCTGGATCCGATGTCCTTGAAGTCCTTGCAGGTCGTCTTGGGTCTTAAAGTCGTAAAGGCCAGGGCTCAGGGTGCTGAGCTCGAGAGCCAGCGCACTGGGATAAAGACGTGCAAACGGGGGCTGAGGGAGTCGGGTTCTTGTTTGGACTGCGATTCCTGTGGTTCAGGTGCACAAAGAAGATGTGCCAAGCTCGGCTCAGCTGCTTTGTCCTTGCCGGGAGGTGTTTCGAGCAGCTCGTGCTGCCGTGGCGACGGCCTGGAAGTTGGAGGAGTCGGCGGTGCTGGCGGTGCGGGAAGGTGGTCGGAGCCCCAGAGGCTCAGAGGTGTTTCACAAACTACATGGAGAGCGCTAGAAGACGGGACGACCGGGGGGGGGGCCGTGGCCCCTCCTCCACTTCTGTGTGTCTCTCAGGAACCATTGCCATCTTGCCGCTGCTCGAGGCAGAGCTGGAATGCACCTGGGCGGCTTTTTGCTGTTTCGGCTTTTGTATGGCTGTGAGAGACGGAGACTCAGTGTGCTTGTTGATTCGTTCTCGGCCGAGCTCCGCAGACCTCGCCGAGGTGATGTAGTGCAGATGGCCTTCAGTCAGGACTCCGCTGCGAAGTGGCTTGTGCCGTGTGGGCGCAAAAAACACCCCCGCTTCGGCGCTCCGTGCCGCAGGCATCTGATGCCGTTCATCTTCCCAACGAGCGGATGTCACGTACTGTTCTGGCCTTGGCGTTCACCAGCACTTTCGTTATGTCGCATCAGGAAGTGATATCCCGCCATCCTGGCTTATTGCAGAATGGGTGCACGTACTGATATTGAAACGCTTTTGTTCTGCAATAAGCCATGGTTGGGGCAGATTGGGTCTTGAGGCCTGAAATATTGCCGAATGATACGTTCCACATAGGATTCTGCAATAAACATGTTTTGTGATGGACGTTCTTGTCGGTAACGGTGATACTCGTTCCAACCTATCAAGATTTTCAGAAATAAGCTTTGCTTGGTGTTCCGCCACATAGTTCGATCTTGAAGGCTCCAACGACATGAGGGTATGCGAAACGTGCTGATTTTTCGAGACGAGTTTGATATACTTCCATGAAACTAAATGGCACAAGAGCCGCTGCAGAACATTTTGCTGCTCGAGTCATCAGTGCCGGCAATTATTCCATCTTTCTTCTGCTAAAAGCGCGGGGTTTTGCCTCCGCACTCCGATTTGCACAGGGTCTCGGTCTGCGTGCCCCTATGCAAGCTGCAACCGATTGCAATACGCTATAGAGGCAACGTGGCACTGCTGTGGAATCCCCAGGATGCTGTTCAGATTTGCTCAGAGGCTCAGAGGCTCATTTATTGCAGAATCCGGTGCATCACGTGCCTCCGTATTCCGATTTCCACAGGGCTTCGGTCTACGTGCCCCTATGAATTCTGCAATAAATTACACTACACTACAGCCAATGTGACACTGCCGTGGAATCCCTAGGATGCTGCGCAGATCTGCTTATTGCAGAATCCGGTGCCTCACGTGCCTCCGCACTCCGATTTGCACAGGGCTTCGGTCTACGTGCCCCTATGAATTCTGCAAGAAATTACACTACACTACAGCCAATGTGACACTGCCGTGGAATCCCTAGATGCTGCGCAGATCTGCTTATTGCAGAATCCGGTGCCTCACGTGCCTCCGTACTCCGATTTGCACAGGGCTTCGGTCACGTGCCCCTATGAATTCTGCAAGAAATTACACTACACTACAGCCAATGTGACACTGCCGTGGAATCCCTAGGATGCTGCGCAGATCTGCTTATTGCAGAATCCGGTGCCTCACGTGCTTCCGTAGTCCGAGTTGCGCGTGGTATGGTTCTATGTGCCCCTATGCAATCTGCGATAAATTACAATACACTCGAGGCAACGTAACACTGCCGTGGAATCACCAGGATGCTGCCCAGAGGCTCATTTATTGCAGAATCCGGTGCCTCACGTGCCTCCGTAGTCCGATTTGCGCATGGTTTGGTTCTACGTGCCAATATGCAATCTGCAAAAAAATACAATACACTCGAGGCCACTGTCGTGGAATCCCCAGGATGCTGCTCAGAGGCTCATTTATTGCAGTTACGCCGTCTGGCTAGTAAGCTTCTGGACTAAAATCCAGCTGCCCTACGTCTCGGAGCTTGAGGCCAAGCTGGAAGCCCGAGATGTCCACAGGGCGACGATTTTGTGGAATCATTTGAGGATTCAGATCGGCGACTGGCTCTCCCAGAAACTGCCTGGACTGTTTGAGCGCTTCCTAGCATGCCCATCGAAGTCGGCATCGGCAACAATGGCCACATTGGCATCGTTCATGTCTTTACAAGCCGCTGGGTGAAGCTACTGTAGGCTACTCCGGCCTCACCAACATCGAGCACGACACCTTCTCCCTGAAGACTCGCCTGCGAGACTACAAAGGCGTTGCTGCTCAGGGCCGACGACGCAAAGCTGCAGGAGCTGCTTTGTGTGGTGTTGTGCCCTAACATACACTTGGCACGCCCACTTGAGCAATTTCTACATCTGTACATGCGGTACTATCATGGCCATCCCCGTCTTCCCGGGCATCTCGGCTCGGAAGAGCTCTACAAGCACGAAGCGGTTCCGATCATCTGCGAACAGATGATTCTTCGGTCGAAGGTGACGGGACAGCAGCTCTTGTCAGGCATGCGTTACTTTATCATGGAGACGAAGATTTTCGCGTCGCGCCGGGCTTCTACTGCCTGACCTCTCAGAGACAGCTGGGTGCTTTTGACTTGCTCCGCCAAGCGGCGCGAGTTCCTGTATATGAGCTTCTGCAGCCCTGTGCCCCTCGCAGCTTCGCTTTTGCCAGGGCTGTGTTCTCTGCATGCTTCTGTACAGTCCACGTCTAGACATGCACGTCAGCTCCCCGGGCACAAAAAAAAACAGCTCCGTCTGGCGGCCGTGACTCTCAGAGCTTCTTGTGGGATGTTTCTGTTGGCTGCAACTTGAGCGTGTCAACAAGGTTCTGGCCCGGGCAGTTGATGCCATAGCAGGTGGCATGCCAGCTGTTCTTGGACTTCGTGTTTCTGAACGAAGGCTGGGTATATCTGCGAAGCCTTGGCTCAGGCACGCTGTCGCGACTGGCCGACGCGGCCAAGTGAAATTGGTTGAGCTGAGCTTACCTCGAAACTTTTGAATCTGATTTTCATGCAATGTACATATCATTTTTGAGAGATGAGAGGGTCCCAGTGCACAGACACGCACGTGATGGGTGCTGCCTGGAGAGGGGTTGGATAGACTTCTACAGCCTCGAATTTGCATGCAGATCGGTGGTTGTGACCTGGCTTTCTTGAGACGGAATCGATAGATAACCCTATGCAAAGAAAGCCCTTCCTTGCACTTAGAAGGCCGTCCTCCTGAGAAGCCAGACCACACGACCTGTTTTCCAGCAGGCACGGCGTCCCTGGTGGATGTTTGAAGATTACAAGTCGACCTGCGTGGAAGCTCGCCTTGGCATTCGCATAGTCCGCAAATCGAAAGGAGCAGCAAGAATGCTTCAGGGAGAGGCCGCAGGGAGGGGACACCTTGCGATTTTGATATTGCAAGCGTTACGGATGATGGCCCATGCGATGAGCTTGACTCCTGGACTTCCCAACATGCAAGGCGCTCTTGCTTAGTATTTTGCATCGTGGGCCGCTTGCTTCTGCAATGCAGAACGACGTGTTCCAGCACGCGCACCGTGCTCGACTGTTTGAGCAGTGCTGGGTTTGAATGACGAGCAGCCCCCAAGACGGCATGAGCGAACCTAGAGTCTTAGAGCACATTCAAACCCCACTCGGGCAGCACAGCTGTTCGACTTTATGTCAGATGCAGGCTTTGTTGATGCCGAGCTGTTCAACACAGCCTCATCTTAAAAAGTCACCAACAGATGCTTACCTCGTTCTGGTTCTAAGCGCTTGTCGGAGTCGGAGCTCCTAAGCGAGGTGGGCCAAGGGGACCCAAGAGGCCGGGCGCCGTGGTCCTGGTCGGCCGCCGAGATCCCAAATCCACTCGTCCTGTGGACCTCTTTTCCTGCACCCTGAGGCCCCAACAAGGGAGCTCGCTGCGCAAATCGCCAGCGAGGCACCTGCGACAGAGTGGAGGGTAGGATTTGGTGTTCTGGCAGCTTTGCTGAGGTTGTGGCGCCTTGAGGGTGTAGGGGATGAGGATTTGGGCGCAGCATTCAGATTGAAAGGCATCCTGGTTGGTGGCTGGGACTTCCATCCATGTCGCTGCCATCTACGGCGGAGTGCATCTTGCTGGCACTCTTGAATGTGAGCTATTGTGAATCCCAGATGCCCGAGACTTAAATTAAGGTTTCAAGAAGCCCGAAACTCGGCACCCGAGAGAGTCCCTAAAAGCTTCGGGATCTTTGCGCTTGGCTTTGTCTTCATGTGAAGGCCGCACTGGGTAGCGCCGTAGCACTTGAGGTGTTCCGGAGATGCTTGTTGGTTCAGCTTGGGTTTGGTTAGGGAATAGTGAACTTCTGGTGGTGGATGCTTCTGGCTTTCCAGCTCTTGGTGGACAGGTTGTCTTGGAGCCTTGCAGAGTCGAAGACATCATGAGGCACTTGCGAGTCACACTTGGGTGGTTTCTCGGAGGTCGTACCGAGATACCCGCGACGCGCTGTCGCGGGGTGCCGACCTGCTTGTCGCCACGCCAGAAGCCCAGTTTGCCCAGTTCCAGGGTGTCAAAATTCAAAACTCCTTGTTGCTTGCCTGTTAACCTCTATGCGTGCAGCATGGCTTGAATGGTGTTCGTTTCTGTTCCTGTTTATGGTAGGCCTATATGGATCTTTAGCAGTCTTCCGCTTGTTCTGAGGCCGGGTCGCTTGGAGGATGCATGTGTTCGAGGCCAGGGAGTTTCCTTCCTGCGCACGGACAGAGGGTACACTTCTCGCATCTGCTAACCCATGGCCTCGGCAACACCATCAAGCAACAAGGTTTCATGCTCGGACAGTAGAGCACGCCATCACCTGGCCAAAGTTGTGTTTCTCGACAGTTGCAAATTCCATCAACGACGGGCCATGGTCGCCATAGCAGTGACAAGCCTGGCAGGGGAGACGCTGCTTGAAGCTGACATTCCTGAGCCCGTGACTGGGCAACAGATCATTGAAAGGCTTCCTGGGACGACGCGGTTCGGCAGACTCCTTCGAGACAGTGAGTCTTTGGATCTTTCTGCCGAGCTGCGTGCCACTGAAGAGGCCATCTTCTGTTCGTTCGAATCGATGCGGGCTTGCTGGCTGGACTTGAAGCTGATACCGTCGAGGCGCTCCACAACTTTGGCGGCTTTCCGGACATGAAGTGTTGTCTCAACTTGGCGAAGGAGGACAAGACTTCCTTTAGTGGAGGAGGTTTTGGCGGCATGGAGTCGACGCATCATGTGCTTCTGCTTCCAGACGGGCGGATTCTGGCAAAGTACCATCACGAGAGCGACTACATGGAGCGTAGCGGTGCCTCGATGCGATCCACATTATAATATAGTGCTTTGAGCTTTCGGGTGATGCAGCGTTGAGGTGATACTCCTCATGCCCCCTGAGGCGATTATAGCTGCACGTGCTGTTGGGAGATCGCAGAGGGGAACTTCTCCCCGACCGAGGAGCCTGGTTGCCTCCGCATTACATGGACCAGCTGGGCGGAGCTGCGGCACAGAAGCGACGAGCCCTTTGGCCCTGGTACTATTGCAGCGAACTGGGAGCCGAAGGAAATCGACGCAGATCGCCACCGACTACCATCCATCTTGGTACCAACAGACAAAGGCATTTTGAATCTGCAGAGTTCGTGCGTGGCCTGGGCTGATGAGGATGCAGGTTCTGGCGTGCCGTGCGCTCGCAGAACATGTGCCAGAACCAAGGGTGTGCCGAAGCTGGATGCTGATGTCTTGTCAAGCTTCACCATGCGCCCTGATCATGTAGTTTTTTGGGCTGGAGAGAGCTGACATGCCGATCGCCGCAGTATGCCCGGGAGCCGTTTGGTTGTGTTTGCCCCCGGCGCCTCCGAAAGCCAAACCGTTGCACTGATATTCAGACTTGTTCTGTACGCGATGACCCTGCGACATCCTGCTACCAGCTGGAGCTGGGGAGCTTTTTCTTCAGGAGATCTGGTCCTCCGAGATGTGCGAGCCGCTGTGCTGGACGAGGCGCGCAGAAGGGGGCCTCGTCTCCGGGAGTTGCAAGCCGCGCTTCGTCGCAGGCGGACCGGATGCTGGACCTGGGCGCGGAGCTTGGGCTCAGTGGCACGACAGATGCAGAGATGCCCAGCAGAGCTCAAGCTTCGCTGAAGGCTTCGAGGACCAGATCCGCATTCTGCTGACCAGGCCTCGCTCATCACAGTTTTGTGAACGCTGGTGCTTTGACACCGTGTCACCTCCCGCAGGCGCATGCCTCGAACAGGGACCGGGCGACAGCCGCTCGACGGGTTTGGTGAGCGACATTCGTATTGTGGGATGTGCGTAAGTCGCGGCTTGAAATGCGCAATGTGCCAAGGACGGCGATGTTCAGTGCGACCTTCGGGATCGGAGTGCCGGGCCCTGACGTGGTCGTCATGGGCCTTAAAGGATTTCATCAGTGTAGGCCGAGGTTAAGCCTGCAAGCCGGCCCCTTCGAGGCAGCACCTCGCAGCGGATTTCCTGGATGCCTACACCTTCGTGGACGTAGGCCGTGTAGGAGGTGCCGCTCAGACGGCGGGGGGCCCGGCCCTGCGGTCCTACGCCTTGCTCTGCTCCACTGCATTCCACTGCTCTCACAGGTGGAGCAGCGGGTGATTTGGGTCGAGGACGGTCGCAAGGCCCAGGCCAGGCACGAGCACACGCGGGGTTGTCGGAATTAGCCGCGGGGTTTTCAGCGGCGGCTTTCGAGGCGCTCTTGGGCACGCTCCTGGCTTTGGAGAGCTGCGCCAACAAGGGGACGCCGTGCAGTGTTCTGGTCTTCGCGAACACCAAGGACGGCTCCTCTGCCTTCGCCTTCTGAGCTTTCCAGCCCCCTTTGAAAGGATGCGGTGCGGCTCATCGAAGAGAAGGTCCGAGCTTGGAGCTTCCGGGTCTTCTCGATTCATGGGGACAAGAAGCAGGCATGCTCTGCAAGCTGAAGCTGACCTGTGCCATGACGCCATGTCATGAGTCATGAGGCCATGCAGAGCATCTCATGTCTGGAGGATGCTCGGGAGAAGGCGCTGCAACTCTTCCGCCATCATGCGGAGGGCCGAAGCTCCGGCTCCAGGCGCCGGGGCTGTTGCGAGAGGTCGAAGTGGGAAGTCGAGATTTTTGAGATGCCTTCGGAGGGACTCGGCAGCCGTGCTGGTGGCCACAGACGTCGCAGCACGCGGTTTGGACATCCCAGACATCACATGCGTTGTGCACTACGACCTGCCAAGAAGGCCGGGCCATCCTCGCTTCATGGGCATGTGTTTTCGGCATGGAAGTTTTACAAGTGGAAGAAGCAGTGGAGCGAGCTCCGTTGGACAGGATCGACGACTTCGTGCGGGTGTCCAAGATCGGTGAAGACGACGTTGCGAGCCGAGCCGCATCCGAGTTTTGCTTTTTTCCTCGAGCTCTCGAGGCATCGATCTGGCCGTACGGGCCGCCTGGGCAGGCCCGGGACGGCCCTCGGACTTCCCCTGAAATGGCAGAACCGAGCGGAGTGGAGATGTCGCGCCTGGAGGACTGGTCTCTCCATCGGTTTCGCCAATGCTCGGGCAAAGGGACGGGGCCTCAGAGCGGCTCAAGGAGGGCCGGGGCCCACAGACCCACAGCGTAGTCCTCGTTTTGAGGACTGAGCAAGGATCTGGTGAAGTGCCTGGCAGAAGCGGGTGCAAAGGCGTTGGGGCAGTGCATTCGCAGTCTCACAAGCCGGTCTCGTGCAGATTCCACCCTGGCTGCTGGGCATGGCCATTTCGACCGGTGAAGACCTTGAGGGCTTGGAGGCATCTGGGCAAGTCACTCTGCATGCAAGCCCTGCGGGCGTTTTTTGTGGAGGCGCTGGGGGAAAAGTCTGATGGAGGCTAAGCGGCTGAGGGGCCTCGGACTTTCCGGCGCAAACAGACGTCGTTTCGGTGCTCTTGGAGGCTACGGAGCACAAGACGTCCGCTTGCAGGGTGCAGGCGCTTGGCGCTTGGATCCTTGAATCTCGCCGTGTGACCGGGCACCTCGGTACCAAGAGCTAGAGCAGCTAGGTTCAGACGGCTGCCGAACGCCGTGAAGCGCAGAAGCTGCGAAGCTTCGCAGAGGAGCTGCGCCGGAGGGTCGGATTTGGGGGCCGCGGTCAAAGTCTTGGCCGGACGGGACTCGTCAGGACGCCTACAGTGCTGCCATGCCGGAGGGCTCCGGAGCTGCCCAGTGACTTGCTGCTGCCTTCACTCAATTTCTTCGCAACTTGAAGCCGCTGCGAAAGTCTCAGCTTGTGAAGTTGAGAGAGTGTACAAGTTCCCCTTGGATGCAACCTTGAGTGCGGATGGATCAACGTGCAGGAGAACCCAGTCACATGTCGGTTTTACCGCGGTTCAACTGGGACTTTGCAAGACACCCAGAAATCCCAGAACCCCCAAGGACCAAGATCGCATAGTTTGGAGGTCAGAAGCAAAAAAAGTCGATCGTGATCTCCCCTGAAAGGAAATGCATGAAAGTTAAATACTGTCCGTGGTCTTGCTTGAAAACCCAACAGACTGTGGTGAATGGAAAAAGTATGTAAAACTCAAGAAGCGCGCGTGTACATCCGCGTTAGCGACGCGCATGTTGGTAACATGAGAATGTCAGAATGATTCCTTCAATGTTGTGCACGCCGGAACCCAATTCAAGGCAACGAGAATGTCGAGCAGCCGAGTGTGAGATTCGACACGTATTTGCAGTTGGCACTGGCCTCATGTTGACGTTTGCACACAGCATTGACAGCATTGATTCACCAACGCTTCCAGGCTTCATCGAAACTGTTTTTCTCGAAAGCAAGTTGTGTCTGTGCACAGCTTCCTGCCCTGCTGATTTGGCTCGTGAGATCTAAGTTAGATTGCAGAGGTTCGCTTGGTAGATGATTTGTCAGCAAGTCTTCTATAGGTACCAGCCGCTCCTTTGGGAGCGAAGAGAGGCATGGTTCTGACTGCAGCGTGGGGCAACGTGCAACTTGAATGGGTATGCGGCATGCGGTTCGCAGTGGCGGCCATGAGAGACCTGTAGCATGGCATGCATCTTTTGCTGCCGCCGATGCCGCAGCTATCAGGCCGGCCCAGTTTCAGACCACGCTCGACCACAACATACCATATCATATATTTATACTGCATAGTATATATGTATGTATGTATGTATATATATATACACACATACAGAGTCACATACGCACACACACGCACACGCACACACTCAAAGCCATCTCATATCATACTATGTTATAGGATGTCATGTCATATTACGTGGTATAGCTTCTGTACTCTATTCGATGGCCTCCCCGGTGCCAGTTCAGGCGAGGGAGGCCGAAGCTGAGGCCGCGAGTCGAGAGTCTGTGCCGCTTAGGGCTTAGGATGTTTTGGGGACTTTGGGAGCTGTGCTCGGTCCGCGCGTTGCTTTTGGGAGCTCTGCGAGGCTCCGGCTGTGGAGATGAGGTTGAGGCGCAGCAAAAGATAGGAATATTTGTTTCAGGTCGCTAACGGCAGATTAGGTCGACGTTCTCTTGGCTCGAGAGCACAGTGAGTGGCCTCCAGGAGGTTTAGGGTCGGATGGAAGTTCGCGCAGTGGACGGCTGCCCACTGCCAGCGGCAAAGCCTGGACTTTGCATCTGGCCGAAACCCCGCAGCCGCAGCGCAGGGAATGATGAGCCTTGGACAGCCAGTGTGTGCCCAAGACAAAGTAGGGTCTGCGGGGCCTTTCCGCTGGGGGCTGCAGGCTTGCCTTCCGTCCAGAGGCTGGCGCTGCCACAGGCACGGCCCTTGCATCGCTTGCGTCGATGATCCCCCCCACGTCCAGGCGCGCCTCTCGCCGGTCTTCCTCCCGCAAGCGTGCCCAGCTGAGCCTTGAAGCCTGCGCGGAACCGCCTGTTCTAGGAGTTCGAGAGAGATGGAAGGCTCAAACCGCGAGCCCTCGGACTCGGACCCCCAGCAGCGTGCCTTGGTGAGCGACATCTTGAGGGAGGAGACGCTCGGTTTGCAGCATGGCACGTTTGCTCCCGTGCAGTTTTGGCTTCCCCTTCGGCCTTGGCTCAGGACGGAAGAGGGCATCCTGCGAGCAGTGGAGCAGCACTTTGCCCAAGAAGAGACCCTCGCACTCTCACTCTTTGGAGACTCCTCTCTGAAACTCGGGATGGCGCTGTTGTGCTCCTATGAGTGCTCTTTCTGAGGCTTCGCAAGCAGAACTTTTTGTCCAGCGTTACTTGGACAAATCCAAGTTCCGAGCACTGCATACGACGGTCTATGTCTTTGAATTCCGGCCGCTCTTTCTGATAAATAAAGCGTTCTTATGACATGTGCCTATAAGCTCTGGCAAGCTCCTGCTGGCACCCAGGTCCATGACTACACCAGTGTGGTCATCGCCTTCTCTCGCAAGCACTATTGGGAACGGGCTTGTGACGTCCTTACGGAGATGCACTCTCGCGGCTTGGATTCTGAACGTCCACGTCGGCTGCAACCAAAAAAACTTGACAAGACAAGCGAAGAAGCAGTGAAGTTTTGCAGGCAGTCTGACAGCAAAGCCGGTGGCCTACAACAACGCCATGAATGCTTGCTTAAGCAGGGAGAACTGGCAGCAGCCGCTCCGCCTCCTCCGAGAGATGCGACGCTTGGATGACTCTGAGATGCTGTGGCCCATGAGATGTCGTCGGTTCCACGTGGATGTCATAGGAGAGCGGGCGGTGCCTTGCGACTTGTTCTCCTACACCAATGCCCTCACAGCCTCTGGCCGCACGGGATCCTTGGCACAGTCTGGGACCCTGGGAGGGACGGGGCGGGCGGCAAGACATGGCGAGACGGCGAGGCATGTGGCAGGAGGCACTGCGGCTCCTCTGGAAGATGGTGGGAGACAAAGTGGCTCCCGACATCGTCGCCTTCAACGCCGCCGGAGCCTTATAAGACTTATGCCGACGAGAGCAAAGCGAATTGCGGGGCAAAGGGGGCCCCGGCCTGCAGGCCTTGGCCGCCTGCGAGAGCGCCGGGCGTTGGCAGTGGTCCCTTCAGCTCACGAAGGCCCCGCCCCGCCGGCCCGCGGATGCTCCGCTCAGTTTTGCCCTCCTTCCGACTCCTTCCGGCTTCTGCTGCGCTGCTGCGCTGCTGCGCTGCTGCGCTGCGTGAGGCCTTGGGCCAAGCCAAGCTGCAGCCAGTTCCTTGGGAGCAGAGAGCCACCAGCCCAGCTTCGGTCTCTCACCTTTAGCGTCTAGGATGACGTGACTTACCGATCGATCACGAGAGCCCTGGAGATTCCCGCCTGCACATAACAGTCGCCCAGTCGCCCAGCCACCCCTGCAAAACCCGAGCTGTGCTCAAGTGCTCAGGGCCGCAGAGCAGCAGCTGAGAGAGCTACGCCTGGAGTTGCCCTCACGAGTGAGTCCAGAAGGGCCCTCGCATCAAGGCGTGGAGTTAGAGTCGTGGGCTCGATGCGAAGCCTCGGCGAAGCCTCGAATTTTCAAGCTCCACATGTCTCTCTCTCCTTTGCAGCTCTGCGACTGTTTGCCTTCCCACAACGACGTAGCTGTAACGGCGGATCAGTCGAGGACCCGTACAGTTGCACTACTGCCTCGTGCAGTGCGATGAGCAGGGCTTGGAAGGCTGGTCGCTGGCAGCTGGCAGCAAGCATCGGCGCTGGGCGGCTGGGCAGCAACGAGCAAGTCTAGGTTGGACAAGACAAACTGCGTGAGTGTCTGTGCCTCGACCCAAGGACACCCTCTTGCATCTCGGCAGGATGGGTGCCGGATTGAATAGCAATAAGCTCTAGCAGTTGTGGTTAGCTTGCAATTTCAGGCTCGGGCTGCTACAGTGCTTCATGATGGATGGACAGTGGCTGCGTGCCGCGGCTGCTACTAACAGTGTCGACAGCTTCAATCCCACTTCTGACTGCAGCTTGTCTGTGAAGTTTCGGCGAGTGTTGGCCCCCCGTGGACCTCTTCGGAGAGTGTGCGAGGGGCGCACCCCGACACTCTCTCACAGAAGGCAGCAGTCAGAAGTCAGAACACGTTGCGATTGCTTGGTGTCCACCGCTGTACTGCATTTGTTTCCACCTTCACCTTCACCTCCATGATGATGATCATGATCATCATCATCATGTTCGTCATCCGTTTCCACCACGATGGCGGGCATCATTTGCTTCGTCCGCATCCTCATGATCACGGTGGCTATCATTCGTTTTCATGGACAATGCCGCCGCCACCGCCACCGCCACCGCCACCGNTGCTGGTGGTGCTGGTGGTGCTGGTGGTGCTGGTGGTGCTGGTGGTGCTGGTGGTGCTGGTGGTGGTTGTGGTGGTTGTGGTGGTTGTGGTGGTCGTGGTTGCTGTGGTTGCTGTGGTTGCTGTGGTTGCTGTGCTTGTCGTGCTTGTCGTGTTGTCTGTTGTTGTTGTTGTTGTTGCTGTTGCTGCTGCTGCTGGTGGTGGTGTTGTTGTTGTTGTTGTCGTTGTTGTTGGCTCCGACATGACGTAAACGCGCAAAACCGACATGCCGTTTGCATCGGTGTTTACAGCGGCGTTGTTGCACATTGATTCGGCTGCCGTTGTTCGTGAATATGAGCTAGAAACTCTGCTGTCCGAATTGGAAAAGCTACCAGTCAGAAAACGTGGCACGGCGCATGATGTGACTTTGTCGTCGCTCTCTACATTTTTGGACTGCGCCCCGTCAGTTGCCAAAAGCAGAGCCTCCAGACAACAATTCGTCGATGCGTTGATGAAGAATCGGCACCATGGCCACTCCACTCCGGCTGACAGCATTTCCCAGGGCGAGGCTGTCAGAGACCCAGGCAGGGACGGCGCGGACAGCAAGTCGGTGCAGGCTGTGTCAGTGCAATCCTTAGCCGCTGTCTTACAGGATGGTAGGCCGTGCGCAGGCTTGAAAGAGAAGCTGAACAAAGTGCCAGTGAGCGGCCAAGCCTCTTTGCTGTCGTTAGTGCGCACGGTTGGGGCACCTGTCGCCTCCGGAACCACTCGAATGTCAGATTTGGTCCTGGCGCTGTTGTATTTTCATTGGGCTGCCGTTGCTAGAAACTCTGCTGTCCGAACTGGAAAAGCTACCAGTCAGAAAACGTGGCACGGCGCATGGTGTGACTTTGTCGTCGCTGTCTACATTTTTGGACTGCGCCCCGTCAGTTGCCAAAAGCAGAGCCTGAAGAATCGGCACCATGGCCACTCCACTCCGGCTGACAGCATTTCCCAGGGCGAGGCTGTCAGAGACCCAGGCAGGGACGGCGCGGACAGCAAGTCGGTGCAGGCTGTGTCAGTGCAATCCTTAGCCGCTGTCTTACAGGATGGTAGGCCGTGCGCAGGCTTGAAAGAGAAGCTGAACAAAGGGCCAGTGAGCGGCCAAGCCTCTTTGCTGTCGTTGGTGAGCACGGTTGGGGCGCCTGTCGCCTCCAAACCCACTGGAAAGTCAGATTTGGTCCTAGCACTGTTGCACTTCCATTGGGCTGCCGTTGTTCGTGAAGGCGAGCTATAGAAACTCTGCTGTCCGAATTGGAAAAGCTACCAGTCAGAGAATGTGGCACGGCGCATGCTGGCCACGCCTGTCCGGATGGGAGCATTTTTCAGGGCCAGGCTGTCAGTGATCTGGGCAGGGACGGCGCCAGCAGCATTTCCCAAGGCAAGGCTGTGAGATGCCCAGGCAGAGAGACAGGGAACAAGAGAATCAGTGAGTCCGCCCAGAAATCATTGCGTGTCCTCGTGGAAGATATACTGTCCTTCCGGTCTGCGCACGGCGGCTTACCGCTGCGAGCGCATCGGCGACAGCCTGCTGCATCTACGGAGTAGGACAAGCTGGCCCAGCGTGCTGCAGCGCAAAGCTGCGCCAGAGCCCAGCTGATATCCAGTATGTGGAGGAAGCACTGGGCCCGGACATTTGGGGTCAAAGGCAGCCCTTGGAAGAACATATTCCCGGAGTTTTGGCTTCTTTCTGGCAATCTTCTGTATGTGAATTTAAGCAGCAGGGTATGGTTAAGTTTTCTGTCTGCCACTTGGTGTCCTGCAAAACTCTCTCTCTCTCTCTCTCTCTCTTGGTCCTGTTAAATGCTTTCGCTGCGGATGTGACAGCTCAGAGAAAGGACTGTCAGTAGAGCGCTTGCAAGAGAAGTATCGCCAGCTCGTGCTCTTTTACGAAGAGAAGGATGGACCATTTGCAGTATCAGGCCCCGAACTGCGAAGAGCAGCTTCAAACTACTCATGGCAGGCAACTCACAGCTACCAGAATGGCAATAGCATGCCGACGTATGCCCAGCAAGTAGCTGCTGGAGAGGAGCGCGCTCTGGGAGACACCCGGCCCATAGCTTTTGTTGCAAATTCAGCTGCGGCACTTGTGGGAACTGAATGGAATTGGGCTAGTTGCGTTCGTGTTTCTGCGGCGTCTAACAATGTGACAAGCATCAAACATATAACATGCTGCAAATGCTGAACTTGCGGCGTCTAACAATGCCACAAGCGTCAAACATAACACGCTGCAAATGCTGAACTAACAATACGTCAGGATGATGAAGACCCGGAGGGACAAGACGTCGGTGCAGGAAGCTCAGACACTCGGCGTGTAGTCAGTGAGTCAGCATGGACTGGATGCATTTTCCGTGATGCGAGTCTCATGCTTGCTTTGAGTGAGCTGAAAACTTATACACGTGTTGTTCTTCGGGATGTGAGTTCTCACGTGTCCAGGTGGCTGCTTGTCTGCGTTGTGGTGCTCCAAAAGTGCATCTCTCAACGCGGAAAGTCCTGTGATCTCCCAGTGGATAAACCTCTCCAGCCGCGTGGTAGGAGAGACCTGTTGTGACGGTTCTTGCTCAAACTCGACCTATAGCCGCTGCGCTATGTTTCTTGCAGCATTCCTTGGTGCGGTTTGTGATTCGCTGCCCCTTTGCAGCGCCGAACATGCCCCACCTGGCAATCACGCAACAGTCTTCATCCCGACTGCTCTGATGTTAGACTTATGCCGTACCATGTTCTCCACTAGTGTCTCTCATGCAACATTTGTCCAAGGTGCGTAAAGACCTGCTCGTAACAGCGACTGGTGAGTACTAGCTGGGCTTGAATGATATCACCAAGTTCGTTGCACAAAAAATTTCCCAAGACCAATTTCTGCTCCGGCTGCCGTCGCGCCACGTTCGCAGTACGTCGTTCCGGCCGAGGCTGTGATGAGGGTGGACGAGCTTCTGTCTGTAAAGGTTTATGGGAAAGATGGGCTAACATTCCGAAATCTGAGCTGGCGGCCTACAGCGTGCATCACCCTTTTCTGGATTCCCGGTGGCTTTTCGACGTAAAAGCCGCTCGGCACACGTTGACAGAGGACAACGAATACCTCTAGATGGGACCGGCAATGCACCGCCCGTACCCAGTTGCTTTATCTGTGCGGATGCCCTTGTGCCGTGTTCGTGGGCAAGAGCGTTGCCAAACGACATTGGATGGGGATGCAACTGGCGGCGTTTCAACAGGCAGACGGATCACCGTTGTCGGGTGCCACGCTCCCGCTTCTGGCCCGG